>JAVHZT010000124.1:0-268901 GCA_035079005.1 Fraxinus americana | reverse complement strand
TACAAGTTTTTTATATTTCTAATTAAATATTAATAATAATATTATAAAAATTCATTTATATATCACTCCCAACTTACCCCACCCAAGTTAAAATCCCTAATTTCTCACCCCTCTCTCTCTCTCTCTCTACATCCTCGCTTTTACCAGCGGCCGTCGCGCCCCTCTCTCTCGCAACATACTTCTCCACCGCCGGGCACGTATACCCTGGTGGGAACCGGATGCGATCCGCCTCATGGGAGCTCACCCGAGCCCGAGAAGGTCTCCGAGCGAGGTGCTCGATCTCATCATTTTACACGGCGTCAACACGGCCCGAGCACTCTTGTGCGAGTTGGTTGTCTCGCTTCATGGAGCTTCTCTCGCAGATATGTGAACTCGATGAAGCCGCAGCCAACGCCGATCATGCAAATAGTAATAGATTTTATTGGATTCCCGCTCCGGATCTACTCTTCCACTCGCCATCTTTGAGACTTCGCAGACTAATTTCTTCGATAACGCGTATTGGGCAGGATTCCCGTCACTAATGCGTTGGTGGCGTTGTGCAGGTCCGCCGGGTGGCTGCCGGATTATCTTCTAAAGGCGACGGGCGTGTTGGGTTGATAGTTGGGGGCGGTGAATCTGTGTTGGCGCGTGGGGAGAAATGGATGCATTTAAAAGGTAGAAATGGAGGGAGGATAGTTTCTCGTAGTCCGTGGCCTCCTACTTCAAGCATTTTCACACGTCTCGCCTTGCAGTAGTTTTTGATGTGGTGGTTGTCCGTCGTGGATTCTTTGGTGGGGGATGGGTGTAAACCGGAGATAGTTTTTGGTTTGCCGTGGTTCTTGTGGTGGTGAAAGCTAATTTGGAGAGGGCTATTAGATTTAGGTCATGCGACGGTTCAATAGTGTTCTCGAGTTTGCCATGTATCGGGAATTTTTAGTGCTTTTTTATTGGTGGTGGTTGGTGTAATATAAACTTGATTACTAACGGTGGTGGCGGCGATTGTGCAAAATTTCTGGATGCTTTGTTTACTTTGTGGTTGGAAGCAAAGTGATTTTGGTGGTGGCGGTCGTGTTGGTGCGGGAGATTGTCATGCAGTGTTTGGTTTGCGAGTGCCGATCATGGTGAGGCAGGCCGTGGTTAGGCGACGTTAGTGATGATGGTTGTGGTGAGTTGCTTCGGCTATGGTAAGCGACAATACTGGGTCAGTGGTTAGAGGCGTATAAGACGGTGATGGTGGTGAGGTGGTGTCTGTATAGTCCTACGTGACCAATGCTGCGACTCCGAGCCATGTGTCGCGACTTAGAAGTGTTGTGACTATCAATAAGAAACTCAGAGCAATGCCCAAAAAAATATTCCGTGACTTCAGCCGTGGCACATTTGAAAGTAAACTTGTGACTATTAACCGTAATCCGAGTCATTTGAAAATAAAAATGGGACTATAAACAAAATCGTGAGCCATGTGCAATATATTTTGTGACTATGTCTTGGCCACGACCATTTTGAAAATAATATGTGACTATTAATAAAAATGTGAGACGTGAGCCTTATTGTGTTATCAATTATTATAAACAAAAAATCATGTTTTGTGACATGTGACCTTGGCTGTGACCTGGACTGTGACCGTACAAAAAATTCATGTCATCGAATAGTCGTCGGAATCGGAGCAGTCGCCGGAACAATCACCGGAATCGGAGTGGTCGCCGGAGAAGTCGTCGGAATCGGAGACGTCGCCGGAGCAGTCGCCGGCGTGGTGGGGGTGGGTTAATTTTATATATATATATTTATTTATTTATTTATTTATATCTTTTTATATATTTAAATAAATTAATAAATATTTATAAATATGTGTATATATAGGTCAAAAAATCTGATTTTTGAAATGTAAAAGTTGTTTTGTTATTTTTGAAATAGGGTAAAGATAAAGTAGGGAAAGTGAATTTTTCCCTTTGTACTATTCATCTCTAACCATTTGTTTTAGTGGTAGATTGCTCGCTAACATAAGAAACAATGAAAATTAAACTATTATGATCTTGAAAATTAAATTAAAAGGTCATATATAAATTATATCGTTTGTCCTAATATCCCCATCTTTTACTTTGATTATTCATTTTCGAGTCTCTACTCTCTAGTGATGGAAACACTATCTTCATTAATTTATCTTTTAGAAATCAAGCTCCTTCAAAAATTTTATATATCAGTCCGAGATGAGATGAAAAGTACTTAAAAAGTTGAACTTTTTAGAGATCTGTGTTATCAATAGAGATTTCTAAACGGTTTACACAAGAAGGAAGTTGTCAAAGATTAAATTTGATGTTAAATTGCTTTGACTTGTAATTAACCAATGGAAAGTCAACTTTTCATTTTTAATAAACCTCACTCTAAAGTTCTTAGAAAATTAAACGTGGAGTTTACCAATTTGCTAAAATAAAAGCTTAGGAGGAAGTGAAAGAGAGTACATGTTACGTAAAAGTATTGAAATATCCATAACAAAAAATTAAAAATTAAAAATAATTCTGAATTAAAAAAAAATCTACTTTTTTTTTTTTTTGACGTAGGAACCCGGCAACCGCTACCCGGAAGCACCAATAAGGCTCCGAGCCACCAGTGAGTGCAAGCACTAGATAAATCATGCTGCCATGTGCAAGTAGTACCGCAAACCATATGGCAGCAGAGAGGTAAACCGCACTTAGCCATGCTCCCGACAAGCGGACGGGTTCGATCGAGGAAGTGTTGACGTGGATTCAAACTTGTGACACTTGGATACTCCACGTTCACCTACTTCACCAACTCGATCACATCCGTATGGAAAAACAATTCTACTTTAAATGTGACAACTTTGTGACTCACGTGGTCTAAAGATATTTTTGGTGCTTTAATTGATAAATTGAATTCCAACCACCCAAGGTAGTAGGTACACGGAATTAAAAGGGGTGGCAAAATATAGCAACGTATTCAATAATTCATTTTTTTATATTCATTTTCAATCACACATTTTATCAATAAAATAATTTATATATAAATTTAATTTTTTAACTTTTTAACCATATATTCTTTAAAAAAGTACTATTATAAAAATTTCTTTTTTTTTTAAAACCGCACATTTTTTAAAAAAATTACTAATTTTTTCAGTATAATTTGGAATTGGGTGGGAGTGGGGGGCGGGGACAAACTTTTTTATTTAGAAGTCAAAAAAATATAAAGGACAAAGTTGTTGGGATTCTTTATGGCTATATTCTCTCATTCTTATTAATGAATTCATCTACCTTCCATCGTCGAGCCCCTTCACACTTACAATCAAACACGGCAGCCGCACCATTCTGATCTTTCGTGATATACTGATGAGTTCATCTACCATGGCTGACACCATTGTGCTTTATCCCTCTCCCGGAATGGGCCACGTGATTTCCATGGTGGAGCTCGGGAAACTTCTCCTCAAGCACCGCCCTTCATTCTCCATAACTATCTTCATCACCACCGGCGCCACCTTACCCTACGTAGACCATGTCACTGCCACCACCTCTTCTATCACCTTCCACCACCTACCTGCCGTCGAACTTCCTCCCACCTCCATCTCTTCCGAAGAACTCGCCTACGAAATTCCCCGCCTCAACAACCCATACGTCCACCAAGCCCTTCAGAATATATCCCAGAAATCTAATCTCGTAGCCTTTTTCATAGATTTCTTCTGTAATGCTGCTTATCAAGTTTCTTCGATACTTGGAATTCCTACTTATTATTTCTTCACTACATGCGCTTCTGCGCTTTGCCATTTCTTGTATATTCCAACTCACCATGAAACCAGTACAAAAAACATCGAAGATCTACATGATTATCTTCAAATTCCAGGCATCCCACCAGTTTATTCCCAAGATATGCCAAAAGTAATGTTCGACCGTGAAAGTAAAATATACAAATTGATCTTAGAAACTGCAACACAGATGGGAAAATCATCTGGGATTTTGGTAAATTCTTGTGCAGCTCTTGAATCAAGAGCAGTGAAAGCATTATCCGATGGTTTATGTATTCCAAATGAAAAATCGCCGCCTATATACTGTGTTGGGCCTTTGATTGCAAGCAATGATGGAGGCAGTAAGAGTGATGAACATGAGTGTTTGAGTTGGTTAAATTTACAGCCTAGTAAAAGTGTTGTTTTTCTGTGTTTTGGGAGTATGGGATTGTTCACAGCGGAGCAGCTGGCGGAGATGGCGGCGGGGTTAGAAAATGGCGGCCACAGGTTTCTTTGGGTGGTGCGTAATCCACCATCGGAGGATGAAACCAAGACAACAGCACAGCTAGACTTGGATGCATTGTTACCACAAGGTTTTCCTTATCTAAAAATTAAAGTTTAGTCAATCATGCTGCCACGTCCTTTACATTATTTTTTATACTTTCACACGTGGCACTATATCATTACAGTTTGAAAAATAAACAAATTTCACATCAAATGTCAAATGAGATGTACACTCCTAGCATTTTTGAAGCTTAGTAATTTGTAGGCGGCAATTTTTAAATCTTATATTCACTAGAATTAATTTGCTTGTCCCAGGTCAAGGATCGATCCAAAAACAGGGGCTGATCACCTCAGCCCCTGATTTGAAAAAAAGTGCCCCACACGAATTCAAATCAAGGGCTGAGGTGATGGCACCTCATCCCCCTGTTTTTGAGTCGATCTCTGACCCTGTTTGAACAGTACGGTTGTATTGACTATCCTGCAAGTCGAGTTCATTTTGTTCTTGTAAAAGTGAAAAATATGCATAAAGTTTACTAATTGGTTGGCGGCAATATTTAGTAAATGGGGACGGCAAGATATGAATGTTCAGCCCTATAATTTAACCTTGTATTTGAATCTAATTTTGAGGAGAATAGAAATTTTGGAATAGTGATTGATGTGAGAATGTGTGGTGAAAAGGTTACAAAAAGTTTTTGATTTGTGTGTAATATTATTTTATTTGAAGAATATGTAGTTGAAATGAAAAATGAGAAATTAACAGGGTGTCAAACGGGGTATAATTATCGTGTAAAAAAATTTCATTTGGCAATCAATTTATATATAATTTATAAATTCAGTCAAATTAAAATATTTGACGTCACACATTTAGCCTCTGTTTGTTTTCGATTTCAAGCAAAATTTGTATCGTTGCTCCAGTGTTATAGCCACAATATGACTTCTTTGTGTCACAGTGGTCCCACAATTTTGAAAAAAAAAAGGTCAAAAAGAGTCTTTTTCTTATTGAAATAATTGGAAACAAACAAGGGCTTAGTAGATTTCACTATTATCCCTCTTGTAATTTGTCTTTAAAATAATTTATAAATTTGTCGAATCAGAGTCAATCTATTAGAGACACGTAAAATCTATTTATTTAAATTTTGTCTTTGACAGGTTTCTTGGAAAGAACTAAAGATAAAGGGTTGGTGGTGAAGTCATGGGCGCCACAAGTGGAGGTGCTGAGTCATGACTCGGTAGGCGGGTTCGTGACTCATTGTGGTTGGAACTCTGTTCTGGAGGCTATTTGTGCTGGTGTACCAATGATAGCCTGGCCACTGTATGCGGAGCAAAGGATGAATAGGCTTTTCATCGTGGACGAAATGAAGGTGGCATTGGGTTTGAATCAGGATGCCAACGGGTTCGTGACAGCTGCTGAATTGGAAATGCGAGTCATAGAGTTGATGGACTCAAAGAATGGGAAAGCAGTGAGGGATCAGGTTATGGCTATGAGAAATTGCGCCAAGCTTGCAATTCAAGATGGTGGTTCTTCCCATTTAGCCATGGAAATGCTCATTGAGTCATGGACAAAGGGGTAAAAATCTTAACCAGATCTTAATTGCTATAATTGTTCCATCATGTCCAGTTCAACGATTGATCGTAATTTGCTAGAATTGCTTCAGAATGTAATAATGCATTAAATATTTAGTACATGTTTTGTTACGTATCATCCTACTGGGCTCCCATTATTGATCACATGACAACCACCTAAGAACTTGAAGCTTGCACTCCATATCACTTGTTTTCTTGACCTATTTGTGGTCATCAAATAGAGAAAGTCAAAGTGATTCCTTTACCTCATTAGATGCAATATGTAGAGGCCAAAAAATCCATGATCGAAGTAAGGTGCCACAATATGCTACAACCTTCTTTCGAAGCAAAAAACCTTTGATTTCGTAAGGCATCTTTCACAACTTCATCTCATTCAAGAGATCTCCATACTTTTTTCATAGCAGGCTTTTTCTGACTTCTAAAGAAAGGACTTTTTCTTTGATTTTGCAATAAAGACGAATTTGAACTTCTTTCTTCCTTATAATAGAAAAAAAGTCACTAAACTTATCGAATTAACTTCTCATTGATGTATTGTTTCATCGAGATTCAATCAAAATCATGATGGTATTTTCTAGTTCCTGAATGGATCTCTTTCATCTTTTTAGGTTTATGCTCTACTCCGTCAAGGTTTAGAACACTGGTTTTTATGTGAAAGAGTTGATGTGGTTATTGTTGGATGAAGGTCACACAACTTCATCTTAATGGTCGATGTATCATCATCATATGTGTCATTTCTACAATCTTAAGTTCGGATATCATTTATTGATTTTTAAAAAGTGATCATCATATGGCCTAGGTCAAACATTTGAAATAGGTTGATAATTTGACTAAGAGACGTCAAATCAATCCTTCGTATGGAAGATTCCTGTTTGGTATTTGTAAAGAGATCCTATTTGTCAAGCGAGAGAATCTCAAACTAAATACTTGGTGAAAGGTATGGAATGAATTGAAAAAAAAAGAAAGTCATAACAAAAAGAAATGTTAATGAGAAGATTTGTCCTATATGTGCAAATCAAAATCGGGCGGATCTTTACTTGGAGTAGAGTATAAACCTAAAAAGATAAAAGAGACCCATTCAGGAATTAGAAAATACCTTCATGATTTTGATTGAATCTCGATGAAACAATACATCAATGAGAAGTTAATTCGATAAGTTTAGTGACTTTTTTTCTATTATAAGGAAAAAAGAAGTTCAAATTCGTCTTTATTGAAAAATCGAAGAAAAAGTCCTTTCATTAGAAGTCAGAAAAAACCTGCTATGAAAACGCGTCAAATTGGGCAATGTGCTTTAAAATGCGGTCAACGATTTTTGTTGACCGCCTAGGGATTTCAATGCGCGCACCAGGCGAGCCTAGGCGCGCATTAAGACGTCAAAAAAATTTTTTTTTTTATATGATATAAAAAAAAAATTTTTAATATAAAAATCTATTTATTATATTAAAATAATATTAAAAGTACGAAACGCATTATGACGCCTATTCTTCGCATTGACAAGCTTAAACTTGTGATTACCTAGACGCATCGCAACGCATTACACATTTTAGAACACTGATAAAAACTCACACTTAGATGCCAATCATAAATAATGCAATTTTACACTCTCGATAGTAATCTTGCTTCATATTTTCTCTTGAACTCAATATCAATATACATCCTTGTGGCTTACATATTTTCTTCATCCCACACATAAAAATACACGTCTATAGTTGACTCACTTTATAGTCGAGTGATTGTGAGCACCTCTCCCACTATCGAGAAAGTCAATGTGTCAACAGTTTGTCCAAATGTAGAGGAATCTAACGGCCACATTGCTCAGATTTGGAGGTCAGCATTTTTGTTAAAAATTTTCTTTTCTTCTCATTACTCCCTTCCAACCACACTACAAGAACATTATTTTTTCGAGAAGTCAGCTACATTGTCACCGAACTTTCTTGTGGAACACTTTGAAGCACGTGGCGTAAGAATGGATGAATAAAATAAATGCTTCTATTGGTTGGTGAAGGATGTTATCTATTTATGTTCTGTTTGATGAAACTTAAAATTAAAATTTAATTTTAAATCAAAATCAACAATTAATTTTAACCATACATTTCATAGGATTCATAACTTTTTAACCACACATTTCAGTAACTTTTATTAAAAATTATTAAAAATTTAATATTAATCAATTCTACTTAACGTACAGAATTAGAATGCACAAAAAGAAAACAGATACTCACAGCAGGGTGGGTGGATTTTTATTTTTCATTATTTTACTTGGGACCAATGAGTAAGAATTAGTCTAAATGCACATAATGGGAGTACCGAATGGTGTCCCCCCTCTCACAATGCACGTGGGCCCCATGTGTATTTAAAAATTTTGGCTTGTGGTCCTAATGTGAGTTGGGTGTAAAAAATTTGGTATAAAAATTAGGTACATGTAGCATAACAATCTGTTGGATTTCTGAGCTGATTTCTCAGCTACTTTAGGCAACTTTTTAGCTCCATTCTAAGTGTGACGTGTGTCGTAGAGGTAAAGGATGAGATGGCTTGCAGTTTTTCTTTCACAGCTCATTTGATCTCCATCTTTTTAAAAATATATTTTTTCCCTTCTTTTTAACTACATATTTTTCAATAAAATAATATTACACTCAACCTAAAAAATTTTACTTTATTTTTATCCACACATTCTCCGTCAATCTATTATTCTAATATACACTCTATCTAAAAAAATGGACTCAAACATGCCCTCATATAGCTCTTACCATCCCTCCCTGTATGAGCCCTATTTTTTTAAGAATACATTTTTTTTAAAACTCATTTTCAATCACGCATTCACTCATAAAATAATTAGACACGTAATTTAAAAACTTTCATCACTTTTTAAATTTTAACCACACAACGAGTCCGTATTATGTAAAAATTAAAATCAAATTTTGTTTGGGGTGGGTGTTGTCTGTGGGGGGGAGGAGTGGGTAAGATGTGGAAGAATATGATTTTTTTTTTTCTTTTCTCTCCTTTTTAATTGTTTTTAGCTTAATTTGATTTTTAAAAGGTTTAATATGTAATTGATATAAATGCCCTTATCAAATTTGGTGAAAATCAATTTTTTTGGTCAACTAATGGTCAATTGAATGGTTTCGATCCATTTGGACTATATATGCATATTTTTGAAAGGTTAGAGATTTTTACTGACAAAAATTGAAAGTTATTGTAAAATCTGCAAAAATTGAAAAGGTTAGGAATCGTTGTTACAATTTTTTATAATAGGAAATAAGGGAAAATTTCAAAATGAGTCCGTATCTTTACAAGGAAATCTCACTTAAAGCAACTAAATACATAAAAAAATAAAAAAAAAAAGCATTTCATCTTCTCGACCAAGCTCATCCACCCACTCACCCCACATACATAGTGCTTCTTCCTCGTTATGAGAGGTTTAATGAGATTTCTTCTAGGAGTTTGAATATTTATGATACATTCATTTTATTTTATTTTATTTTTTTGTCATGAGCATATTGAGTCTGTATCTAGTGGGGATTGTTTCAAGAAAAAAATCAATTATTTTACCGTTGCTTTCAACTTTTGGGGCCCAGTTGTGAGTGAATGGGTCAAAATGTGTGGCTCCTTTTTGAAATTAACGGATAGAATTTCAATTTTCAGCACAGACAGACCCTGAATTCGTCTTTTTATTATTTAAAGCATAATGTGTACAATTTCTATAATTGCCAGAAAAAGAGTCGTGAACGCACTCGATTTTGAGAGGACCCTGTCGATCCTACAAGCCACTACAATATATTTTATTTTATTTTTATTTATTTATTTATTTATTTATTTATTTATTATTATTATTATTATTATTATTATTATTTTCACCTATCCTCGAAGGAGACTCGAATTCAAGTCACTGATGTGACGAGGCTTGGCTCTTATAATTTGAGCTAGGCTTTAGTCTCATGGTACAATAATTAATTCTATATGCATGATCCTAAAAATGGGGTAAGAAGAAGATTAAAAGCAGCAAAGGTCTTTAAAGCAGGGCTGTCCAAAAGCCCCGAACCGAACCGAACCGAACCGAATGGTTCTTCATAAATTAAATACCCGAACGGGTACCCGAATCGAGAACCGATGGGTTTGGGTCAGGTCTCGGGTCTAGACCAAGAACCGAAGAACCGAAACTAAATATTTTTTTTATTTTTTATATTGAATTAATTAAATTATTTTATTTTTTTCTAAACAAATTAGCAAATTAATTAAATAAATCAGATTATTTCATAATTTTAATTTTAAAACCCAAATCATTTTTAAAACTCATTAGCCCATTTTAATTTGAAGCAAATGAATATACTTTATGTAGTGTTGCGGTAATATTAATATCTATTTTTTGGTATTTGTATGCATTGAATTAATCTTATTGGACGGCTAGTTATTTATATGTTTTTGAATTGGGTTACGTTAATTTGTAAAAGTTACGAATGAAATGTCATTAGTTGTATTTATGTAGTGTTGCTGTAAATATTAAAAATTTTAATTATGGTACGGAACCGAACGGAACAGAACCGACCCGAACCGAACCGAACCGAACGGAACCGAACCCGAACGGTTCCATACTTATATTTGGACCCGACGGTCCATTTATTAAATACCCGAAAGTTTTGGGTCGGTTCGGGTCTTTTCAGAACCAAACCGAACCGACCCACGGATAGCCCTACTTTAAAGGTGAATTTAGACCAGATGTGGAACGTCGTCTCTCCACTTATGGCGCCAATTGAAGAGCCCTTATCTGCATATTAAGCGGCCAATATCTCCACAGGAAATATGCGTGTGCCAGTTGTTGGCTTATCCGGAACTACATTGCCCAGCCCGTGGAATTGGCACGCATTAGGGTCGTCAATTGGCTGGGATGCCTAGGATGCCACTTGAAAAAAAACCTGTAAAAACCTGTTGAAAACAATATTTAAATGAATACATGTTGTAGTCTTTCAATAACGATTTAAACTTTTAGACGAGATGGTTAACAATATATGTTCAAGGCATAGGAAACATTTTGATTAAAATCCGAATGGCTATAGGATCCCCCCGGCATCAGGCTTGTGCAATCTCCTTTTGTACAGGCTATATCAAATGATTGTTTCACCTTTGTTACATTACTGATATCCCATTGAAAACGCACCACCTCTTAGGTATGTACGTTACGCCCTTAGCGTTGGTCGAATAAATATCGCGGCCTTGTCCTGAAATATCAATCTTGTATTTAGGATGGCCGTCATGTCTATATATGCCCCCAGTGGTGCTGGAAATCTCCTCATTTAGTCTTAAACAAGTTCTAATAGCAAATATTTTGGATATACATATTGATAGGCGCCCCGGGGCGAAGTGGAGTCCCTTTGTTGCTTGTGACCTTAGGCAGGAGGCCTTTAAAAAAGCGCTCGGCGTTGTCAATATTGGCGTTGGGGTATCTGTCTGTAGGCCAACCGATTCGTGACACTATTAGGTTCAAATTAGGGGCGCCTGCATCTTCATTGCCCACATGATTGTATCATACGTGAAATCAAGTACGTTCGTGTAATTCAACCCGTTGTCATCTGCAACAAAATATGTCAATTTTCCATATACGAATGCAAATTCGAGATCCTCATTATTCACATTGACATAGTGGATAGGTACGATGGCAGCTAGAGAATCATTTTCTTTGAGAATTTCTAGTTGTTCGACAATTTTGTTATTAATATCGTTGCGGAATTCAGGGTTTTGCCCTGATATGAACATACCTGCACAACAACCACGACGAAAAAAGTTTTAAGGATTGAAAAGAAAGATATACAAAGAACTAGAGAAAAAGATAAAAAAAAATTCTTCTACTCGAACATGTCGTTGATGTTGATACAGGGACGGAGCCAGAAAATGATATTAGGTTGGGCTGAAACTTAAAAAATGTCGAATGAACTCATGCCACAAAAAATTGAGTTTCGGAGTCTATTCTCGTGACATTCAAGATAAAAAAATATGCGAAACTCAATGAAATAAAAGAGTTCAAATATCTCACATTAAGATATTTCACTAAATCTTTGTTTTTTTTTTTTAACCAAATAGAAAATCAATGCTTGCCTTAAAAAATATAAATTGACCAAATCATGATAGAACTAAGAAATACATATCCAACAATGAAAATTTAAAAAATTACTTAACAAGTATTGTTCTAGTAACTTTGACAACCAAACTTTTCAAACAACTGAAAGCTTGATTGAATCACGCAGTCTATAACATATCATTATAATCCAAATGTTATTGTCTTGAAATATTATTTGGTGTTGTTATCGATTTTTTATATCGCCACATTTTAAAGTGAGCGAAGAATCTCAATCAAAGTGAGAAAAATCAAATAAGGATTCCGATGGTAAAGAAATTAAATTAAACTTACGTCCATTTTTGGCTCGATTTCAAAAATATACTTATATATAGATTACTTTATAAATAAATATTTTTTTAACAAATATTATTTTTATTGTCAATGTCGAATCTAGAGTAAATTATTTATTTTGATCATAATATCTTTTTTATGGTCAAAATAAGTAATTTTTTTACAAGTATGAATAAGTAATATATAAAAACATATGTAGAAATAAAAAAATTAATTACTTTTAAATTTAGCAAAATATATAGTGTCTCTAAGTATTAAAATAAGTAATTACTTCTAGATCTAATCAATACAAATTATCTATAATATAATTCAATTAATAATTATAAGTAAATTTAATCAAACATGCATTAAATAGAATATCTAATTTGACAATAAAATATTCACGTTTTATGAATATCATGAAATGAGTAATTAATAATCGTAGCATATTTAATACAATTTGAATAATTGAGCATTTGACTTGGATTGAGATTCAAACTAGAGCTGTGCTAATGCTAATATTTGAGCCAAAATTTACAATTTTTTCTTAAGGATTTTATCGGGCAACTTACAAAAATACCTTTAAATTTTGAGCTCTTTTGAAAAATCATATAGACATATTTTTGAAATAAAAAATACTGTATAAAATTATAAAAAAGTGACACAATGTCACAATCTTACTTTTTAAAGTTAAGGGTTACTTTTTTACATACAATATGACTTTTATTAAAAAGTCATATTTTTCGCTAAAAGAAGTTGTAGAAATTTTAAGAATGTAACATAAAGTAAAAATAACAAAATAATGACAAACACTAAAAAAAGTGACATAAATTCAAAAATAATAACAAACATTAGAAAAAATGATAGAAGTCTAAATAATGTGACAAATACTAAAAAAAAAGTGACAACAATTAAAAAATGTGACAAAACACCAATTAAAACATTGAAATTAGTTCAATAAAGTAACTAAACTTTTTATTTAAGTCAATTAAACCAACATTGTTGAGAGATTCTTAAATCTCAATTCTACAAAAAGAGTCTCTAAAAAAAGTAACAAAAAAATGTCACTTTTAAAAGGCAAGTGTCACTTTTTATTAAAAAATGACATACAATGTCACTTTTATTAAATATTGATGTTTGTCACTAAAAAAATGATAGAAATCAAGAAGGTGGCTGAAAAAAGTGATAAACATTTAAAAAATGTGACGAATTCAAAAAAGTGGCACAAATTAAAAGAAGTTATATAGATTAAAAAAGTGACATACAATAAAAAAAATGACTAACACTCAAAAAGCAACAAAATTCAAAAAAAGTAACAAACTTAAAAATGTGACACAAATTAAAAAAAAAAAAAAAAAAAAAGTGACAAACACTCAAAAGTGACGAAATTTTTTAAACAAAAAATGACATTGCAAATTTCAAGGTGGAACATCTAACGCACTCTTTGTTAACCATTTGGCTAAGAAATGAACACACCAGAAATCAGTTTTAAGGGTTTTACCCTCAATTGCTTTTATGAAGCCCAGAACCCCCCGATCAAAAGTAAACCTTCTATGAGATTGTGCATTTACTACATTTTCTCCAATCTATCTAATTAACAACTTTTTTTTGTATTGGATTCTAAAACCATCGACTCTGAAAAATAAAATCTGGGCACTCTTGAGCTATACTGCTGACATAGATTCTTAGCAAAGCAAGATACCCAAGTTTCCAAGCCGTCCTTCAAATTTGAGCAACTTAAACTTTATACGTACATGGTTTCCATTTTTCACAAGCATTTCATGTTAACAATGAAGAAGCAAAACACTAGAATTACAACAAACAAAAAGGGTAGTGCTGGAGAAATATTCAGGATCACAATCAATTTAACACCCAATAATAGGAGTTATTAACGGCGAAAATTAAGTAACATAACACCATACATATATTTCTTGCTACAAATAACACGTGAGTTATAGATATTAATCAAATCAACAGAGTTATAAAACTAAAATAAGAAACCAAGGATATCATCTCACCCGATTGCATCGTAGTAGTAGTAGTAATAGTACTGAGAAATCAACAAAGGCAGTAATCGCAGGAAAAAACTTCGATTGTGAACATAATCTATTGAAATAAATGCAAAAATGCATGAAATTTTCGTGATTGGAACCGAATAATAAGCTTAATTTTCTCAATAAGCATGAAGAAAAAAGCTGCCATGGATGCTACCAGATTTTTGGCTATCGAGAATTTGAATTGGGTTTTGTGGTTTTGATAGTTTAGAAAGTATTAATTACGTGATTAAGTTATCTACTTAGTTTATAAGGTATTATTCAAATTAGTTATTTTTGTGAGGTAGTGAGTCTAATTTTCCTGATTTTTTATGGGTTGTGGGCAGTGTTGGACTGAAATTTATAATTTTTTGGGAAAAATTCATGGTTCAGGGATTTACTTTTAGGAAATCAAAAATCAGATCCCAATATTTAAAATTGCAAAAATCGGGTTTTTTTTTAATTGATTAATTATATTTCACAATTATTATATTAAATTAAATATTTAACTATAATATAATCTAATTAACCCCACCCCACCAAACTTCATTTCGATCACCCCCATTGCTCCGGCGACTGTTCTCCGGCCGCACTGAATTCCGGCGACTACTCAGGCGACCGTTCTCCGACCGCACTTAATTCCGACGATTGCTCCGATTCCGACAATTGTTAAGGTCACAGATATATGGAGGTGGGTCACGGAATATTTCGAGGTCACAGATCAAAACTGATAAAAAAATTATAGGTCATAGTTAACTTCGCAGGTCACAAAATCAAGAATTTTAAAGTCACAGGTAATTTTTTATAGGTCACAGATTAAAAAAATTCAAAACTTTTGCAGGTCACAGCTCTATTTCAGCGAGTCACAGTCCCAATTTCTAAGTCACAGACACCCACTTAGATCACAGATTGAAAAAAAATCAAAACTTTTACTTGTCGTAACTCTATTTCAGTGAGTCACAGCCACAATTCTTAGGTCACAGACACCTACCTAGGTCACAAAGACTCGCGACCGTCACCACCACCGCTGTCGACCCGTCACAACAACACACAACCATTGCCACAACAGTTCCAACACCACCAAAACATAAAAATAATCACCACCACTCCAACAACCAAAAAACCCCAACTAAAAACACCAATGCCACCACTGCCGGGGCTCACATTTGTTAGATCTGTTGCGAGTTAGCTAGGTCACAGACACCAAAAAATACCACTACAAGGTCACACACCTCAACAATAACAGAAAAACCACCACCACCACACGACCATCACCACCGCCCAATAGCAACAACAATAGCAAAACAAAAATCCTCCAACTCTTTCTACTTAGACAGTTGCAGTGCCTCCCAGACAACCTGTAAATATGGCAGCATCGAGACGCCGGCAGGGGGAGAAGGGAGGGAGAGGGAGAGGGAGGGGACGCTGCCTGTGAGAGGGAGGGGAGGGGTTGGGGAAGGGAATGCTGCTGCAAATCGCAGCAGCTAATGACGGTGACACTGCTGCCAAACCACATCAGCGTGACGACAATGCTGCCGCCGTTCGACAGCAGTGTCTCGCAGCAGGGGGATGGGGGGAGGGGGATGGGGAGGGAGAGGAAAAGGGAGGCGGCGGCGGTGGGGAGAAAAGTTGAGAGAAATGAAATGGATTAGATTTGGTTAGAGTTTGGATAGAGTTTTGGTTTTATTGGTGGGGTAGGTAGTAGGGTGGGTATATATGTTATTTTAATTTTATAATATTATTATTAAGTAAAAATAATAAAACCTGATTTTTGATTAAAAAAATTTTAAACCTGATTTTCATAAATTGAAAACTAAATAGCTGGTTTTATGTAATTACCAATAATTTTTTTCTTAAAAATTTTGTATGGGCTGGGGGGTAGTACTAGGCTACAGTGTTGGGTTGAAATTTATAATTCTTTTCTTAAAGATTTTATATGGGCTGGAGCGCAGCACGACCCCCACTACCTCCGCTTACATCCTTTATATTCAACCTATTCTTGAACTCTCTTGATCAACAAATTCATATATGAAATTGTCACCTAACCGACAGCAATACGAGAAAATTTCAACTTGTCAGATAATTTTCAAAACAGCAGCATATAAACTCATAGAACAACTTGTTTTGGGGCAACATTACACGCTAAATCCAAACATTTATTAGCGAAATTACACATATTTGGGAATCCTAATTTTTACTGAAAATCAGAATTCCGAAATTTCGCATACTGTCAGCCACTTTTGACATGTATTCAATTTAGGGACAACAAATGATACCCGTATTTGCCATCAAAAATCAATGTTGAACTTGGTGTTAAAATATTGATTTCAAAACAATACAATTGAGTTCTTTTACAAGAGGATAAAGGTTGAAGAGGCCATTGATTGCTCCAAGGGCTAGGACGAAAGCACGTTCGACTATAATATCTTTGTAGAACTGACTTCGAGCAATTTCCCGAACAAACTAGTACTGAGAAATTATTTTATTTCGGGGTTCTAGTTTTGAGCAGCCGATCAAGATTGAGAGGAAATGTGAAGCTTATTAAGGCGATGATGAAGAAGAAGAAATCCACTACTATGAATTGTAGTGTGCAAGTTAATAGCTCTACTCGAGAGCTTAGTAATGATAACTGCAAGCATGTTTGGTAAGCATTCTGCCGTTACAATCTTCAATCAATAGATTATCCAGAACGTCGAAAGATAATCAAGACATTTATTCTAAGCAATAGTCATCATAATAGTCAGTTCAAAATGCCCATGTTCTTCAATAAAATACTATTTCACATGAATAGAAAATCACATCGCTCTTTGATCTTACTAACAAGTAAGGCCTAAGAGCTCCCGACTTTGTTGGGTTGGGGTACGTATGGGGAAAATGCCAATTTTAGCCGTGACTCATTCGTCCTTTGTTTTATATATTGACCTTATTTAGCCTTCAGAATTTTTATTTTTTTGTATTTTGACTTGGGAGAATTTTCAAGGCCTCTTTTAAAAATGAGTTTTTTAGTAGGAAAAATGAGGCCCATTGCCCTAAAAAAATACATTTTTGAATAATACCCTTCAAACTAAATAAAATTATAATTACCGCATTAATTACTTTCAAACCTCAAAATACAGAAAACCCATATTAGAAGGAGAAAGCTGGTGAATTAGAAAACTCCGGGATACCTTCGTTTTCGACTCCAATATTCTTGCAAGGAAAAAACCTCACACACCATGTGAAGAAGCTGCCTGAACCAACAAAGATGAAGACTCCGAGGCCGAGCCGAAGGCGGGAATACTCTGTTGGAAATCAATTCCAATTCGGGGCTGTGTTTTGACTTAGTTTTTTTTTTTTTTTTTTTTTTTTTTTTGTGTGTTTGTTGCTATTGTTTAGGAAATAAGTTGGATTTTTCTATTCTAGATTTGAAGTTGATCTAGTCTATACAGATCATGTCCACTAAATGTTTGTTATTATGTGTCAAAGAATCTTGCAAAAATATTAAGGAGTAGTGGTCACATGTTTGTTTTACCCATACAAAGAGAAATCCATCCCACAAGCTGAATTCTTCTCCAACTGCTGGTGCTCTTCATTCTTCAATGTTGCATTGGCTACAACAGGCTTGGCTGCAACATTCCTATTATGGCCTACAATCACAGAACAACTTCACCACAAAAACAATATCTATTCCAATCTCAATTATGATTGTCAACTGCTAAGAATGGTCTATTCGGTGGTGGTGTACTCTTGTCCCTTAGCGCGAGCCTTTTCTGGTTGGTGTCTCTGATGCTTACTAACAATGTGAGTGAAGACTACTTCGAAGAATGTTTAGGTTGAAGTGTAAGCTTTTAAGGACCATTCGACGGATGTTTAGCTTTAGATGCAGCCTCTCATTCCAAATTCAAAAATTGCAAGTATAATGATAGATATTTTATTTATATGGTGATAGATGTTGTCTATTGTTGATAAATTTGGTGGGGTCATGGATCATGTTAGTGGTTTACATGGTATTGTTAGTGCGAACTTATTTACAAATTCAATGGGTTAATATCCTAAATAGTCACTGAATTTTATTTTTGTTACTTTTTTTTTTTGAATTTCGTCACTTTTTAGTATTTGTCACTTTTTCTTTTTAATTTGTGTCACTTTTTTTAAAATTTTCGCTTTTTTTGAGTTTGTCATTTTTTTTAATTTTGTCACTTTTTGAGTGTTTGTCATTTTTTTTATTGTCTGTCACTTTTTTAATCTATATAACTTCTTTTAATTTGTGCCACTTTTTTGAATTCGTCACTTTTTAAAAATTTATCACTTTTTTGAATTTTGTCACTTTTTTTAGTGTTTTTGATTTCTATTACTTTTTTAGTGACAAACATCAATTTTTAATAAAAGTGACATTGTATGTCACTTTTAAATAAAAAAGTGACACTTAACTTTAAAAATGACAATGTGTCACTTTTTCATTGTCTCTTTTTTTTTTACTGTGTCACTTTTTCTATTAAAAAAAGTGACAATGATTTTACACAGTATTTTTTACTTCCAAAACATGTTTCATATGATTTTTTAAAAGCCCTAATTTTAAGGGTATTTTTGTAAGTTGCCTTTTTTAGTTAAAGAAATCTTTGTTGTACAACACTAATATGGAAGCCATAGAATTAAAGTCCATTCCCAATTTGTAGACTGCTAGATGGCCTAACTCAAATTCAACAATAACTGGGGCCTTGATTGATTGGGTTTGACTATCGGGCCTAACATAGATTGTAAAGCAGCTCCGTCATAGATGTGTCGAAATGATCAAAGTCGCGGACAGTTGGTTGGGCCTGAGCCGTGTCGCGTAACACCACTAGTTTATTTATGAGAAAATTACCAAAGACCATATATTTAAATTTTCAAATTCAAAAATCAGTTGGAATATTTATTTTATAAAAAATCAGGTGTTAATTAAATTAATAATTAAAACTCTAATTAAAATCTACATACCACCCCCACCCCCATTCATTCCCAAACCAAAAAACACTCTCTCTCTCTCTCTCTCTCTCTCTCTCTCTCTCTCTCTCTCTCTCTCTCTCTCTCTCTCTCTCTCTCTCTCTCTCTCTCTACCGGCGACACAGAGGGGCGGTGGCGAGCACGGGAGCACCGAATCACAACCAAGAAACCCACCCCCAAATCAACACCCTAAGCACAGCCGACAATGTGGAAATCGGCAAATTGAAGTCGAAAATTGCAATCCCCACAACTCACCATCTCCGGCCACACTTGGACTCGGAATAATGCCGCGCCGCACCCGTCCGTCTTCCCTCTCCCCGTCTATCTTCTCCCCTCTTCCTCACAGTCACCTGCGACTTCTCTCTTCACCCGTCCGTCTTCTCTCCCCCGTCCGTCTTCTTCACTCGTCCGCTTTTTCGATCCGGCGAAATAGCAGGTGCAGCCGCCCATTGACGGCGCCCTTACGTCGTCACGGTGCAGATGTGTTGATGGTGGTTAGGTTTTGCTCCGCCCCGATCTGGTGTGGGATGTTGGTGGCTGCTATTTCGCCGGATCTTTTGTGGGGGGTGGATTTCAATTAAATTTCATCTGATGCTGGAAAATGTGGAGGTCTGATAGGTCATGTACATCTATGCTACATTTTAGAAATGTTCCGTCTGATTGTAGTTTGGAGGACTTGGGATGTATTGTTCAGATGTGTACTTGGAATAATAATAGACATTGGGATAGTGAGTTGAGGCAGAAGAGGCACAGTTGGCTAGACTGTATAGGGGGTCAAGAGTAGGAGAAGTGATTAGAGAAATTAAGGAGTTAGAGGGGGAATATCCAGATATTGGGGGAGGAGAAGAGTGGTTTTGGGGACAAAGATTGCTAGCTGATTGTGATCGGTTGTGACCTGTTTGTGACCGGTTGTGACCGTTTGTGCCCTTTTGTGACTGGCGAATTGTGACTCGTTGTGACCGATTGTGCCCTTTTGTAACCGATTGTGACTCGTGGTGACCAATTGTGACTGATTAATTGTGACTCGTTGAGACTGATTATGACCGATTGTGACCAATCTATGGGTTGGGGGTATGATTTTCAATTTTCTGAAAATTTTGAAATCGCCGGAACGGTCGCCGGAGTGATCACTGGAGAATTCGCCGGAGCAGTGGCCGAACCGATGCCGGAGATGGAGGGAGGTGGTGTAGTGAGGAGATGGGGTGGGTGAGGTGTCTGTGGTGGTGTAAATAATTAATATATATTATATTATAATTTAATATTTAGTATATTATAAATTTATTTAGCACCTGATTTTTGAAATATTTTAAGAAGTTTGTTATTTATGAAATGTGAACTTTAAAAATAGGAACTATGTATTGTTCTTTATTTATCCATATTTAAGAAATTTGTGTAGGTTACCTTTTTATCCATCTTTACGGAAGTAGATAATTATAAAGATAATCTTCTCTCTTTTGCTATCCTGTATAAGCTAGGTATTCTAATTAGACAAATCTTAGTTTACAAACGGATGGCCTCTTAACTCAACTATGCATCTTAGTCAATGATTGATGGTTTTACAGTCTGTTGAAAGAAAATAGATCACCAATAACGTCGGGCAAAACAGTGATTATTCTACAGGTTGGAACCAATAGACAATAACAGGAAAGAACGCAAGAGAATAACACTAAGAAAAACGAAAAAATCTTTGTTATTCAATAACTGAACGAAAATAACCCACAATCAGGGTTAAATAGCTAGAAAATAATAATTTTAAGAATTTTACCAAAAATAGCAAAATCTTATTATTCATACCAAAGGAAATATGTAATGACGAAAATAAGATCCCAAAAATCTGACTTAATTTGAGATCTTAATTTATGTTAAAAAGGAAATTGAAATATTACTAAAAATGACAAAAAATAACTTAAATTGATGATTCGGAAGGGAAAACAACTGAATTTGGCCTCGAAACCGATGCATAGCTCGGTGACCACATCGTGCGCACCGAAAAGAGCTTTCCGAATTGGGGTCATGGGCGTAATTCTGACAACCGTAGCCAAAGTTATGGCCAAAATACCGAAACGTGTCCAACAATTAGGAAATGTCGATGATTATTTGCCAATTTTGTGCTGATCTGCCAACTCATGGTATCTCAACGTCGTTAACGTACTATCAGACAGCTCAGCCTCGTCTGACTCATATCCTCATGCATTAACCAAGGATTTCGTGCTCAATATATCTTCTATATACCGAATCAAAACACCACAATCACATAAAACCACAACTCAATCCCAAACAATCGATTACTTTCTTTGCGAGCCCACAAAGGACATGGTATGAGCTATTTGCAGCCACACGAACATGCCACGAAAGTTGGAAGTAGAGGTGGCAATGGGCTAAGCTGAGCTGGCTCGGCCCCTATGTACACGAGCCAAGCTCGTTGCTCGTTTATAATGATCGGCTCGTTACTCATGGGCCGAGCCCGTTGCTCGTTACTCGTGGGCCTAGCCGAGTTTCGACTCGTGAGCTCGTAATTTTTTTTTTTATAACGATAAGCATTTTAAAAAAGAAAGATATACCTTCTGTTTTGGACGAGCCCTCAAGCCGAGCTCGTTGGCTCGCCCACAAGGGCTCGACTCACCTAGCAAGCTAGCCCGCTCGACTCGTACTTGGGCTCATCAAATTACGAGCTCGAGCCTAGTGGCCTAGCCAACGAGCCGTTCTACCCGTTTGCCACCACTAGCTGGAAGAAACAAGAAGAAAAGGCACAACAATGGAGGCATGAATCAAGTAAATGTAGCCGTCGGTTTCTCTCCTCACATGTAAGTTGAAAAAATATTTAAGGTGTATTCTTTACCTCAATTTAAAAGGTAAATAGTTTGAAAATTCAAAAATCAGGTATGGATTTAATTGATTAAAAATATTTATTAAATAAAGATAAAAAAGTCATATTTTGTGATTAATGGTCATATATTCATAATTATAAGTTACAAATTTATTTACTGGTCACATATCGTCAAATTTTTTGATCCTGGATTATTTCGAGGTTACAGATTATTTTTGAGTCACGCATCATTAAATTTTTAGGTCACAGTTAAGTAATTGATCATAGATATTACCAAATATTTGGTCACAGATTATCCAACATTTGGTCACATACTACCGCCGCTTGGTCACAAGTCACAGATCGACCAACACAAACTAACCAGCCACAGAACACACGATAGGACGAAAACTGAACCCTAACAACAACAGATCTCCACCACCAACAGCCAACCACCAACAATATATCTGCCACCAACGACCGCAAATATAAACAGCCAACCACCAATCTGCCACCCCACAGATCTGCCAACATCAAACAACAGCCAATTCGCCACACCTACTGCGTCGAAGCAACACACCCGCACACCCCAACAGCGTCTCATAACACACTCACTACTACACCACCGCAAAATCACAACCACAAACCACCACACCCACTGTAGCATCGCGATGCTGCTGTGGGGTCGCAGCAGCTTCTCACGCTGCTACGATTAGCGATTTCACATCGCAGCAGAGGGAGGACACTGCTGCGATTCACGATTTCACGTTACAGCAGAGGGAGGGGGATGGGGAGTGAAAAATTAGTGTTAAGAGTTTTTATATATTACCTGATTTTTTTAAGAATGAAACTTGGTCCCTAATTTTTGAATTTGAAATTTTAAACACCTGCCTCCATATAATTTCCTCAATGGACTATCAACCTAAGGAGTCGTCCAAGATTTATGAATCGGGCCATGAGTAACACTAATTAAATTAGGTTATTTCAAATGGTTCAAATAAATTGTAGGATTGGTTTAAACAATTATGATGTCGATATACTACTTCAATCATCTGGTCGATGCCAACTGAATAAACAGTGAACTTTACAGCATCGTCCGGAATTTATTGGGTATCAAAAAATCGAACACAGTCTATTTCGACCACCAGAGAAGTATTTAGTTTATTTTGAAAAACGTGAGAATTTATCCCAACCTAAAAAAACAAGAAAAATGTCTTTGTTCAAGTAAAAGTGTCTAGAATATGGGCCAATCTCTTTATAAGTGAAGTCAACTTTTATACAATGAGTAAAAATAGTTATAGCACAAGTACATTGAACTGTATTTAAAACTGGGTTTTCTTTGCCTCCCATTCGAGGAAAACAATAATTTCGGAAAATGAGCACACATGAATTTGTATGGTTAGTGCAAGAATTTAGGAGACACGAAATGAGCTATGAGACATGGGGGTACTTTATTTTCTAATTTGTCTGTCCTTATGCATGGTATCTTTTCTCTAACGCTTAATTTAAACCTTTTTTGTCTCCAATAATTTTGATTATAAAGTTTAACTACACCTCTTCTTTTGATTAATTAATTAGAGGTAAAACGGTTTATACCTAATTTAAGTGAATTTGAAACATAATGTTTTCCCTTTAGGTTTCACTCTAATTATTTTGTTTCGCCCTCAACTCTTCTCCCCCTTTACGCTATTGTTTCCAAGTTATTATAGACATTATTGTTTTCGACAGTGATCGGTAGTCAATCAATAGTACTCATTATTTTATCTAAAATGTCGGTAAAGGTAACGTAAAAAATAATGAATTTATCATCTAACTTAAATAAGTAGAAAATAATAAAAGAAAACATAAGATCGAAGAACCTTAAGTATATAAAACAAGTATTAAGTTAAAGCACATTATCCATTATGGACTCATCCTTAAGTATATAAAAAAAAGTATTAAGTTACATATTTTAAATATTTATTCATAAATCTGTATATATTACGATTTTTTTCGTTTTCTTCTGCCTATTTATTGACTTGCACGTGAGAACCTTTGCTTCAAAGTCCTATGATAATTTCATAAAAGAGTGTTCGTGTGGTAATTAGTGGGTAGATCATACTAACAAGAGACAAGAATGGAGCAAAAAAGTAGTTTAGTTCGAAAAAAATAAGTAGACAGTGTAGACAAGTCATTGATGGTGTGTTGGATAATAATGCAGCCAAAACTTCATAAACGTGGGACTTAGCTATTCCAAAAACGTGTCAAACCCATATCCATGTAAGGAATCAAGTGACAAGTGGTGAGTACTAAAATATCAATCAATTGCAACTCTTAGTCCGTGTTTGGTAAAAATTATATTTCATATTTTAATTTAAGACAAAGACAACAATTAATTTTAATAACATATTTTATGAGATTCATAATTTTTCAACTATAGATTTTATCAAATTTTATTAAAATCTATTAAAAATCTAGTTTTAATACCACCAAACAAGGGCTTAATATTTACATTATCAAGAAAAGAGTAATCAAGGAAGGAAAAATTGCACCATTTGTCTTCTATGGTTATTGTGATATTCTCAATCGTTTTCACTCTTATCGTTTGGATAGGATATGTTGACCGTGTTTTTTTGTACATGTGACGTGGTCAAGAGATCTGGCACTACTCATGTCCACATAACTAAGCTCACGTACATTTGGACAAATTATTAAGAACGTGTTGCCCTCTCCGATAGTAGGTGCACTCCAAAGGTCGAGTTAGTTATTAATTTTGATAGCATTTGTTTTCCTTAGAACTAAGAAAATATTTTCCATTTTCTAGTTTTTGCTTTGATTGATGGGAGAAATTTTCCATGAAAATCATTTTCCTACTTCCCTTCACAAGTGTACTTTTTCTTGCTTTTTGATGAATTTCTTTTCCCACCTTTTAAGAGGGTTTTGGTTTTCCAGCTTTTTTTTTTTTTTTTTTGGCAATTGGAATAAATTATGGACCTAATGGTAAAAAAAATTATCACTTTTATTAATAATTTTCATAAAAACAAAGCCAAACGAATGATATTCGGTATGGTAATTTTTTTTTTCAATTTTTTTTTTTTTTTTTAACAATTGGAACAAATTCTATACTCAATGGTAAAAAAAAAAAAAAAAATATATATATATATATATATATATATATATATATATATATATATATCAGTTTAGTGGACAACTTTCATGAAAAATAAAGTCAAATGGACACCAAACTTTCAATATTTTTCAGATGAAAAATTATATCAATCAAACACAATTAATTATAATTTTTAGTAAAACAATTTTCAGGCAATTCAATTTCCTAGAATTCATTTTTTTTCCACTCTTTTTCCACATTTACAATCAAACGGACTCTAAGTGTATTTAAGTGTGGGAATGCAGAAACAAAAGTCACAATAGTATTCGGACATCGAGGGTTTACAAGATAACCAAATGAGAGCAATCTTACTTTGAATATGTAAAATTGCATTACCTTCAAACGACATTAAGTGTGAGCATAGTAAAAGAGAAGAAATGATCACTGTTGGATGAAAGGACATATTGCCTCATCCTAATGGTCGAGACATTTCCTCCTAAGTGTCATTCCATTAATCATAGACTGATGGGTATTTAATGTTTCTAAAAAGTAGTCATCTTATAGTCTAAATATGAACTTTGAAAAGTAGACGACAAGTAAATCATTTAGGCGTCTGCTGCAGAAATGTTACATCAATCAATTATAGGGATGACAACGGGGCGGGGCGGGGATGCCCTCCCCGTCCCCCGCCCGGTTAAAAAATTCATTCCCCGCCCCATTCCCCGTTTAAGGCGGGGCGGGGGTAGGTTTATTCCCCGTTAAAATTTTTTTTTTTTAGTTTTTGATAATTTATTTTTATTGTCCATATTCATTATATTTGAACAAATAATTTTAGTTGCTATTTTCTATTAGAACTAACGAAAATGTTCGTTTAAAGTATTGAATTCTTAAAAAAAATATATATATATATATTTTTTTTTAACGGGGCGGGGCGGGGCGGGGCGGGGACCCCGTTACCCGTCCCCGCCTCGGGGAATAATTCCCCGCCCCGTTACCCGTTTAAGCGGGTTTTCCTCTCCCCGTTCGGGGTGGGTCCCCGCGAGTATCGGGTTTATCTGATTTTTTTGCAATCCCTAATCAATTATAAGATCTTGTACGAAAGATCTCTTGAAACAGGTGATACAGGAGATGCCCGCCACACTAAAGAGCATAATTGCCTCGAATCACTTCTTCATAGATTATAGCACCTCACCTAGACAACTGAGGGTCAGCCTCTACGTGCACTTCGACGAAGGTGATGCATCACTTCGACTATCTTGGTATATGATCTCAGCTCAACAAGGTATGACAATAATGTGGAGTGTGGGCATGTTTGTGCTTATTAACTGGCTGCCACGTGACGTTCTCGGAAGCCTCATTAGAAGAGACGTAACAATATCGTTCTTAACCTATGATTTAGGTATACAGTTGGAGACGATTGTATTTACTTTATCCATTAAAACCATATATAAACAATACATACCAGATTTTTTAAGAATAAAATAATTCGAATAATATCAAACTACCAACCACTTTGTTGTTTAATTTAAAATAACTAGAGGGAACAAAATAATTGGACGAATTAAATTATGCAATTGTCCTTTATCCATGTAATATATGAAATGGAGTGAGTACTAGATTACCAATCAATTGTAACCCTATCAAGAAAGGGTTACTCATAAATTAATAATACAAAAAGGACTTACATAGAGACAATATCTACAACGGGATCAGTGAGCATCTATGGTTCTTGGAAGAAGATTTAATGTCCAACCCTTGTTTGGAGGACATGCTCTGGTTCACTGAATGGCTCTAATATGCCAAGAGCTAAACACTAAGCAACGTGATGAAGCGCCTAGAATTGGGTAAAATACTTGAGACCAACACGCTCAAAAGTTAAGCACAATTCAAGAATGCTTAGCTTGGGAAATACACTCAACATATTGCATATTTACACGTATGTAAAATTTGGGCTGAACGAATATTTTGAGACGTAAAAGTCGATTTTACCGAAAAGTAGTGTACCCGCAACATTTAGGAGGGGACGGCTACTATACTAGACACGAGGGCCTCCGTCTATATATACCAAGGAATTCTCTACTTGCCAGAAAATTATTAAACACTTTCATTTCTGTTGATCAAGCTCTCACACATCTTGTTCAATGTATTTGCCTGTAAATTTTATTCGATGCATATGCAGTGCAATTTCGACAAGTACTACTTTCACAATTCTTTGATTGATAATCATAAATAATAATTCAAAAAAGACTTCCATGGAGACAATATCGACAACGGGATCAGTGAGTATCTATGGGTTCTTGGAAGAAAAAATAATGTTCAACCTTGTTGGAGGCCATGACTATGGTTCAATGAATTCTCCAAGTTTTCCTACTCCCGACTTTAATATGTACCCTATACTACCTGCTCTTTAGATCACGTGCCAACTTATAATTCTATTTTGTCCATTAAATATCATATTTTTAGCATGAAGGGTTTCAAATAGTTCAAATGTCTGCAGCCATGGGTGGAGCCAGGATTCAGTGGGACGGGGGGCTAGTGAGTTAGACAGTGGGCTACTGGGTTGGACAGAAAAAAAAAAGTGCTATAAATTTTTTTTTTTTTTTTTTTCTAGTAGAATTTGGCTTGGGCTGGGGTGGGCAAGGGTGGGCTACAGTCCACCCCTATCTCCGCCCATGTCTGCAACTGAGATCCTTTTAATACAAAAATCGTTAATTTAACCGTTAATTTTTCAAGTTTTAGGGTTAATACCATATACTAAATAGTACAACTTCTACTCTTCTAAGTTATTATTGTGAAAAACGTTAATGTTTGGCAACTTGCAAACTTTACGTACCTCGTAGTTAAATTTTACTTAATTAAAATGAAATTTAATTTGAAAACTTTTGTTAATATACTAGTTTAATATGGATAAAGTTTACTTGTGCCTAACTTTGAACACACACCTTTTGATCAATCAACAACCATGAACCTTTCAATATATTTACAAAAACAAACATATTATTAACATAGCGTCTTCCTTTTGTGTATAAATTGTTTCATGGCTCTCACAAACTTAAAGCAGTGTATCTTTTCAGGGTCAACGATGATTTAAGGGAGATTTAACGGCGTGGGAGATGGAACTACTTTGTACTTAGATGATAAATTAAATACTAATGTTACAATTTTATGGAAATATTTCCTTGAGTGTCTTGGTTTTTAATTAATTTAAGATAAAGTTTTTCGCGATAATAATTACATGTAAGGATTTAGTTTTCCAATTAATTGGTAGTGGATTGAAAGTCAATGAGAGTGTGATTTTTTGAAAAGAATTTAATGGATGTTGGACTTGACTTGTGAGTTAGGAGGAGACTTAACTTTTATTTGCTGTTGGATTCATGCTTCCTCCCCTTAGTCAATAAATGGCCCATTCATTTTTGCGTGCTTGATGTGCGCCTGAAACTATAGATACACGATACGACTACAAATTGATACAAATTTAACGCGGACATGAAAGTCTTGTTTGACTGTTTAGGTTGCTTTCAATTTGACCTAAGTAGACGTCGTGACTTCAAATTCAATCATAACAAATTAAAGCTATTTAACTTAAGTGGAGCTCTAATATTAAACGACCGCGCTACACGTACAGAATGAAGGCTCACGGATGTTTCACAGAATGACATGGAATGTAAGGCATTTTAAAAAAATAAAATAAAAGCAAAAGCAAAACGCATTACATATCTAATTCCCATTCTTTTCTCCATTTTAAACCCTAGAAATCACCTCATTCTTCTCGACCTCTGTCCGGCGAGAAACAGTCACATAGGTTGTAATCCATTTCCACCCGCAGCCTATATTGCTTTCCCTTTTCCTCGATTTTAAACCTTGTAAACCATCTACGCCCTGAATCTGTCTCCTAGGTTGACAACCGTCGCACTTATCTCTGCATCTTTTCATCACCTCCGTCCACAAACGCCGCACTCGTATCCACCTCCAACCGGCGACGAACAGCTTCCTCATGAGCGGACCCAGAAAATTTGTCTTAAGGGGTCAAAAATGAGAATTCAAAAATATTTAGAATTACATATCATTAATAAAAATAAGTCAATACGCTATTACAATTGTAACCTATGCATTTTCATACTTTGAAAACGTAATATAATCACATCGTTATCAATATTTTTAAGTACATCGTTTTCAATATATACAACCAAACTATCAGTTAACCATTGATCCCATCCAACTACAGTTCAAGAAAATTTCCTTGATTTCTTGAATCTTCAGATTCGTCATCCCCACGAAATGAAAGCCCTTATTGTAGAAGCAATCGAACGCAATCAATTGACGCATTCAAATGAATTCGATACTCATCGTTCGTTCTTTTCGACTTCTTAAAGAGAACACAATCAATATTTTGTTTCTGATTCACAAAAGTCTCATACTTAATTTGCGCTTGGTTGTGTGCACTACCACTTTTCTCAACATGAGTTTGAAGTCTTCCTTTCTTTTTCCAGTTAGGGAAACCTCCATCAAAAAAAGAATCACCCCTACCATGTCCTTCACGATTTGGATAGAAAAGGTAAAAATAAAAGCAAAATAGGGCATCTTTTGCTATACAGTATTCCAACCAATCAAGAAAATCATTAAACCAAAAAGTTTTAAATCGTCTTAACGACAAATCTCCAAATTGTTTCTATGGACACAAGTGATTTCGAGACTGATATGCTCTTCTAATTTCATCCTAAACATTAACATTATAACTCACAATTAGAGTTCTTAATCCAGGATCCGAAGGCAATTGTGCTAAATCAATTTTATCCTGAACATCTCTTTTTCTCCCAATATTTGATTCTTCTCGACCATCTTTTTCTTTTTGAACACTAGTTTCAACAATAATTTCCTCAACACTCGAACATACGGATTTTCATTTAAAATATTTCTCTATGCTTGTTAAAAAACAAATTCTATACATAAATAAGCAAATAAATACCATATTTCATTTTTCATTGAAAAATAACATTAAATTCATAATAAACAATAATTACTTTCACAAACAATTTTATTTTAAATCACCAAATTAAACAAATTGACAAGTCATTACTTACTGAGACTGAGTTACTTTACTACTTCACTACAATATTTCCAATTTCTCAAATCCAAACTAGTGAACTATCAACTACTAAATTCCAAATACATTTTAGAAATTAGAAGAATCAGTAACTAATATGCACGAATTAGCTTCAATTGAATTGAAAATTCAATAACTAAATTAATTGAAAAATGGATTGAAGACGAGAGCTGAATTCACTATGCATAGGTAGCCTGCGTGTGGGAAAATTAGAGATTTCAGATTTTTGAATGGGGGGATATCAAAATCACTGCCTTATGAGTTATAGTATATTAGTAGGGTTGGGTCAATCAATGAATTATGGATTAATGGGTTGGTGTAGAGTGTAATTGTGGGCTTGTGAGTTGTGGATTTGGCTGTTCTCGGGTAAGTGGTAAGTGTTAGGTAAAAAAACTCAAAAAAAAAATAAAATTTGAGGGGTCATGACCCCATGTGGGTCCATCCCTGAGTCTCCTTGAACATCAAACAACTTTTTTTCATCCTTGAACATCATACGCATCTCAGGCACATTCTCTCCATATTCTCTTAACGTTTCATCCTTCACAATGTTGATATTATCCGCAACTATCTCATTATCTGACTGCACTATCGGACTGCACTAAAGGATCTTCGTTCACATCTTCCATAATCTCGTGTGCTACAACAAAGTCAGCGGTAACATTCGGCAATCAAAAACCAATTACAGCACAAAAACTAGATGGATTTTGTAATTTTAGAGTTTTACAAAAATCTACATTTCGTACACAGCATTAATTTCGCAATTTCAGGTAATATATACACATGAAGGAAGCATCATAGAGCTTGAAATTTTTTTGAATACAATTACAAATTGCATCAACATAAGGGCCAATACTTATGATTTCGGATTCCATTCCCAGATTGGAAAATAGGTCGAACATTTACACAATGCATTTAAAGAAACATTACAAATTCAAAATGCACAATACTAAACAAATCTACAAAGAGTGTGGCTCACTAAGGCAATCACCGTATGTGGGTAAGAAAATGCTCATCACAATTGGAAGACACTTTTCGAACTGGACAATGTACAATGCTTCATTTGGGCAGAAAATGACGATTGCAATTTCCAGTCACTTTTCGAATGGGAAATGCACAATGTGGCTCACTTGGGAAATTAGTTGAGGTGGGCATGCGGTTGAAGAAAACAAAATGGACTGATTTTCTCTATTGTCGGAGCTATAAATTTTTTCACTACAGATCCTACATCTCGGTGTTTTTAGAGTAAAATGTTTGAATGGTCACCGAACTTTAACATGGTCACGACTTACTCACTGAACTTCAAATTGTCTCTTAATGGTCACTGAACTTTCTACCGTTGCACCACATCCATCACTCACCAAATTCCGTAACCATTGAAGCTGACGTGGCGGACAAAAAACACACATGGCGAGTGATGGCCGTTAAAAAATGACAACTCAGCGGAAACATTGTTTCATTACTCATCCAACTTACATTTTGGTCACATTTCACTCATCGAACTTCAAAATACTTCCCAATGGTCACTCATCTTTGAAATGTTGCACTCTATTGATCATCCACATATTTTGTTCCCTTCATTCCTAATGTTCGCACAAAAATTCCACGGGTACGTTACAAATGTTAAAAAAATTGCAACTCAACAAAACTTAACTCACCAAAATCATCATATATGAAACATGACTTCCACAGCGCCATCAACTTCTTTAAAATTAAATAAAGCGTCCCCAATGATTCTTTTATAAATATCATTTTTCTAATTTGAACGTTTACTATGCAAAAAAATAGGTTTCAATATGATATTTCTAAAAAAATCATTGGGGACGCTTTATTGAAAAAATTATTCCTTTAGAAAAAACGATTCTTTTAGAAAAAATAATTTTTTCAATAAAACGTCCCCAATGATTTTTTTAGAAATATCATATTGAAAACTATTTTTTTGCATAGCAAACGTTCGAATTAGAAAAATGATATTTCTAAAAAAATCATTGGGAACGCTTTATTTAGTTTTAAAGAATTTGATGAGGCTGTGGAAGTCACGTTTCATATATGATGATTTTGGTGAGTTAAGTTTTGTTGAGTTGCAATTTTTTTTAACATTTGTAACTTGCCCGTGAAATTTTTGTGTGAACATTAGGAATGAAGGGAACAAAATATGCGGATGATCAATAAAGTGCAACATTTGAAGTTCGATGAGTGACCATTGGGAAGCATTTGGAAGTTCGGTGAGTGAAATGTGACAAAATATAAGTTGGATGAGTAATGAAACAATATTTTCGCTGAGTTGTCATTTTTTAACGGCCGTCACCTGCCACGTGTGTTTTCCATCCGCCACGTCAGCTTCAATGGTTACGGAATTTGGTGAGTGATGGATGTGGTGTAACGGCAGAAAGTTCAGTGACCGACAATTTGAAGTTCAGTGAGTAAGTCGTGACCATGTTAAAGTTCGATGACCATTCAAACATTTTACTTGTGTTTTTAGGGCTTCATTTGGGGAAATGGCATTTCGCGAGTTAGGACATAAAAATATCTTTTCCCTTGCAAATTTTTTCTCTTGCCACGTCACCTATTTTTAAAAATTTATGTAGTGCGTCTGTGAAACTCACTCTGTACACCCAGGCCCCAGCATTTTTCAATATTAAATGATAGATCAATTGAGTTATTGTTTGGTCCTATTTTTTAAAATTCATTTTTTTTAAAATTCATTTTTAACCACACATTTTATGAAGTTTACAATTCTTATTCACTTTTCGATTATAAATTTAATCATTTTTTATCAAAATCTAATAAAATTTTTATTTTTAAAACAAAACAGGAGGTAAATTTAGGAATATAAGATCCAATTGTTTGGGAGTGATTTTCTTAGTGAAAAATTATTATTATTATTATTTCAGATTTCATGATTTAGAAAGAGTGAAAAGTCATGAATCTTATAGAATGTTAGATTGAAAATTCCTCAAAAATCTATCTCGCTAAGCAACAATTACATGTCGTGTCGATCAATTGGTGTGTAACATATTTAATTCATTTGTTGAGATTTAACATAAGTTTGTTCATTAATGAATTAGTATGTCACGTCACATGTCTTTAGTATAAGATGAATACCGATACTCATAACGGCTTGTCATATCAATTCATTAATGGATAAAAAATTTAGTTGAAATAAAATATTCATTATTGGTCTTCATTAAATTTGTTGTCCAATTATTGAGAACTTCACTTTCCATCTGGAAAAGTTTGGTTGCAAATATTCATTTACCCTTCTGTACGATAATTATAATTCCACGTACGTCTTATCCATTCTCTTTTTGAGTTATAGGCTTATAGCATCAAACAAGTTCAAATGGAAAATCCATTCTTGAGTTTAAGAGTAATCATAATGTTACCCTCTACCACTAAACTATATGATCCTGCATATTGTCCAGAAGTATAAGTGAATGATTCTAACAAGGAACTTCCTACTTTAATACAAAGCTACAAGAGCGAAAAATTTGCCTTCGATAGAGGCCACGGGCCAACAAGCCCTAACACACGAAAGTTTACCTTTGAGTTAGAATGATTCGCTAGATCAGAATTGCTCGATTCTTGATTTTAAACTGACAACAAAATTAATTTTAACTGAATCAGAACAGAACTAGATAATTTAGCCCACTCTTGTCCGATTTGAGTGATGCCAAATAAAGGGCGTGTTTGATAGAAATTAAAATTGAAAAACTAACTGTTATTGCTAATTTTTAATAGATGGGTGGGACAAATAACGACTATATTTTCAATTTTATTTGAATTTTAAATTTATCCAAACATGCTCAAAATTGCCAACTCCCACCCACCTCAAAGGCTACTTTGTTTTTCCTTTTCCAAATGTCCAAAAAGAGAGAGAGAGAGAGAGAGAGAGAGATTTGTACAAAGAAGACAACTGTTCTATCATATCATGGAATCTTAAAGTGGCAATGATCTTATCTTTGAATTGAAGTTGAACCAAAACAAACCTAATTCTTTAATACCCAATGGAAAACAGATTACAAGAGAAATCTGGGATAATTTCCCTCAATTTATACTATTATATAATTAATAAACTCATATTCACTTTACTACAAAAAAAAATTAAAAAAAAAAGCAATCATATTTAAGGAGACTAGACAAAAAGCTAGGAACAAAATTTTTTACTCATGTTCTTTAACACTATTTGATATCGTCTAATCCATTGGCCTTTTACTTTTCAGATCCAATGGCCAGGATTTACAAAAAAGATGAGCCTAAAATGCTAATATCGTTATATTATCATGCATATGAATTATGACGTCATATCTTCGTCAGATTTTAATTTTTCTTTTTTTACTAATAATCCCGCTGCTATTTTGCTTTTTGAATAAGGGGCTTCAAATGCTGCATCTCTTCTGTTCTTCCCATGAATTTCTTCCCGGATATATTGCTTTCTGGTTAGGAGGACCAATTGCAGATCGCCATAGCTGGGAAAGTTCTGTAAATCAAGAATAAAAAGATCACTATTAGTCGTTGTCGCTGACGTCGACTCATTAAAAATTCTATCCACCACCAGAATTTTAATGTACCTTTCGACGAAGAGTCGTAGGATTTCTTGCAATGAAGAATGGCGCCTTGGATTCCGTCTTCGTGCTGTTGCAATAGGGAACCATCCCTCCGGTTAATCGGCGACGGTGACATTCCGACAGCAGCTGAGGCCGATCGGCTTTTTCCTAAGTGCTTAGTTACAATCTTAAAACTACCCACTCTGCTGCTCTGCGATAGATTTACCGTCGCCGTCGACGGGGAAGATATCGGCGTGACGGAATTAGAGAACTTCGATTTTTCATTTTGTCTCTTTGATACCTTGACATACAGAGGCTTTATCAGCTTTAAATACTTGGGAACAGATTGCTTTGGTTTAGCTACTGTGGAGGTCTCATCGGCGGATTCTTTTATCAATTTACTTCTCAAACTGTTATCTCTGGTTAAACATGGGGAAACTGCAGCTTCAGATTTGCATTTCACGGAAAAGCGTTTGCTCTGTTCGTTTTTGGATGATCTCGAGAACCGAGTCGATGAACTCGCCGGTAACTCGTCGCCGGACTCACTTTTTCCCGCCTTTCTGAACCCCAGCATGAATACTTTAAACATCGGCCCCGATTTCAGTAACGAAATCGGAGATGATAACAGCTTTGAATCAGATTCCATTGATAAATTTTTCTCGGTCATGAAACATCTCTCGAAGATTCAACGAAATGAAACTCCTTTTTTGTTTCTTCGTTATTGGTACAACCAGGAGATTTCAAGACCAAGTCGAAGAATGATTCTTCGTCATCGGTTTCTACGTCGGAGCTATTTTCGGTGACATTCCGCAAGAACTTGAAAATGCTTAAAGATTCCATTGAGAGTTTATGCAAAGCAAGATGATAGTGATAGCGAATAACAGTAAAAATGGTGGGTGTATAAAAGGAGGTAGGATTTTTATTAATGGCGTTGGGGTCTGGAAAAAATATTGAGAAAATGGTTCTTTGGGAAAGTAGAGGTTGAAGAAGGCTTTTATGCAGGTTGGTGCGTGGGTGGGTGGGTGAGGTTGCGAGGAGCGGGGTGGTGGGTTATTAAGGCTTTGTTTGTCTCGTGGTTACATATTTACTATATTTTAATAATTTTTAGTTTTTGCAATAATTTTGAAGTCCACAATTTACTAGTAAAACCTAAGAAATGAATTAATCTAGGTCGTGTTTGATTGCATGGAAAATGTCATATTTCTAGAAAAATGAATTTCAATTTGACCATTTGATTGCAACGTGGAAATGGAAATCGAATTTTAAGGTACAACCACTTTAACCTGCATTTTTTTTTTTTTTTGTCTCTTATGAGTTTGGTAAATTTTTATTTTCCAACTATTTCACATTTGTCTATCAAACGGAGTTCAAACCACCTTATCTACATATTTTGTGAGATTCACAAGTATTACTCACTTACCACACATTTATTTATAAAGAAAATAGCTTACAAGCGCTTTTCAAACATGTTTAGTCGATCTTTAATTTTTCATTATAGTTGCAAATCCATTTTCAAAGATGAAATTTTTTCACAATTTTTTTAATCGTCTTTTTTTTTTTTTTTTTGGTTAACTTGGGCTGGTACCAAGAAATCTAAAATGTATGTTTTCACATGAATTACGGGACCTTTTAAAGAATACTTGGAGATTCCTAAAGTGGATACTGATTTTGTAACAAAGATGAAAATGTGATGACAAAATGCTATTTGGATAATAAATAGGGTACCAACAATGTAATGTTTTCCTAAATACATATGAAACTACTATTTTTTACAAAATTGACCTTCAAAAGTAAGAAAATGATGCTCAAGAACAATGGTTGTGATTCTTTAGATTCTCTCTTGTTTATAAACTCTAAATAATTCACATTCAAATGCTTTTCCAACTTGAACTCCTCCGCTCTTTGAATAACCAAAACGTGAAAAGTTAAGTCAATTTGAAATGAGGGTTATAATATATCGTGATGGTGGTAGTTTACAGTCGCGAAATGATGAGAAATAAACTTTAACATGTTGTCTTCATTTAAAAAAAAAACATTCCTAATTCATCTTACACAGCGATTAGGTTGAGTTAGCTTATTGATTTCGTTGTAGAGACAAAAATGATACTGGCAATTTCTAAGTAAATCGAAAGCTTTTTGGACAAAAAAATAAAAAACTTAAAAACAATATTCACAAAAGAAGGCCTTTTAGGAAAAATCATCTCAAGAACTTTAGCGTAGAGATTAAAATTAGATTTTTAATATAATTTGAAAAAAATTGATCAAATGTGTGGTTAAAATTAATTCTTGATTCTGATTCAAAATTTTAATTGAATTTTAATCCAAATCAAGTAGGGGCCTAATTCTTCCTCAAATTTTGCTAGTAGTGCATCAAAATATGTACCTAAAAGGTGACACCCCCCTCAAGTATACCCCAAGGTATCACTAGCAAAACCCTTCTTCCTCACAGGCATAAACTCAATACTCGGGTATAATTAATAAATTTGAAGTTTATAAATACATTAAAATTTGATTAAACGAGTAGTAATGAGTGGTGAAGACAGGACAATAATCAAGTGAAAAAGAAAAAGTTAAAATAAATAAAATTAAAATGCTGCCAAATAAATGCGGTGTAGAGACAGACTATTAGAAATAGAGTACAGACAGAGATGGTGCAGTGCACCCTAGTTGGAGAGGTCAGACTTTTCAATTTTTGAAAAAGGGGTCCAAAGCTTCTTTCTGGCGGGCTGGTTCCTGCGATGCTGCCCTCACCAATCACGTCACCCAATGCCTGAACAAAAATTTTGGGAGTAATATTCTTGATAAGGACACTCTCTCAAAAATATTTTTTACTTGGATTACATACATAATGAATTGTCACCAACGAACTTTGGAAGGTTTGATGCACATTTTTTTAAAAAGAAAAATGTATTTTATGATGTAATGTGATAAAAAAATATGTGATTAAAAAATATAGTCGACTTCGAGGAGAAGCCTCTTTAGGGGGCCCAAAAAATGTTATTTTGCTTCATTCTTTATTCTAAAAATTCATTGTCGTTTATATTTGTTCATCCTTGTTCAGCTGCTTCAAACAATGAGACTTCTTAACAATGATATCGTAAATCATAAAATTTGTGTCTGGATTTGGAATACTTAATTCCATCGTGTAATAGCCACTCGGTATATATTTATGCATCGTTACACATCTTTGTTGATCTGATCGTTTATTAAGCCTATTTTTTTTTAGTTATGTTGACTGATAAATTTTAAATATTTAATTGATTGTTGTATAGTTTTGTCTCTAAATTCAATTATATTTTTTTCAATATCCTGTTGATTGGATCATTAATTTGTGTGGGATTGAATTTATTTTCTCGATCTACAATTCGTTATTAATTAATGTAAATTTGTGCTTATGGAGTAATTGAGTGTAATATATGGTTAAATATGATTTTAATTTTTTCCATTTTACTGTTATATTATGAAAATATTTATTACCTTAAATAATATATCGTTACTGTTGTTACAATAACAATTTTTTTCTCTAAAAGTTGTGAGCCTTGTGCAAAATGAGAAAGTGTGTAATAACAATTTTTGCAGATAAGAAGTTTATTTTCTATAAGATTTATCTCTGATTAACTTTGTCACATCAAATATTGAATGAATTGACCATGTTATCTATTAAAAAAGAAATGGTTGAACAACTCAACTATTCAAAATTGATTAATATTTTTGTCTCTAAGATCGAATGACGAATTGTATTTAAGTGATCGTTGAAAATATTTTCGCATTATTGTTTGATTGTGATATATATTTTTTGAATATTCCATTTTGTTATTTTATTGTTGTTTTTAAGTTAAAAAATTTAGTTCCATAAACCTCTTATAAATGAAAAAAAAAATGATTACTTATTACGATTTAGGAGTCCAAATTCTGAAATTCGCCAAAAAACTCCCATGAAATACAGGTACAACCTTGTTAAAAAATAAGGAAAAGTTTTGAATTTGAATGTAATATTATTTTATTGAAAAATATGCGATTGTAAATTAGTTTTGAAATAATGAATTTTGAGAAGAATGTGGATCAAACATGACTTTCATGTTTTATTCCAATAAAAGTGATTATAAATAGTTTAAATTATAGAGTTAAAAAAATGATAGATAAGATAATAGCATTTGTAGATTTTTTGAAATGTGTGGATGAAAAACGACATAAGCATTTATAAACAGTTTATAAATATGAGCAAAACATATATTAATAATACACTTGAAAGGTTAAAATGTGCAAATGATATATGAACTTTACCCATTACCCCATATATCAAAATCATGTATGGACTTAGTTTTGTGTTAAAATTATACTTGAACTCACAAATTTATGTAACATCCATACGTGAATTACCTTCTGTTGGTCAATACTAACGAAAATAATCCACTTGGCAATAACGTGGTAAACATTTGACAAATTATTTATGCGAATAGTACGAGAACTTTATCGCTTATATAAGAATGATTCACAAGATTTTTCAAATATGAATATTTGTAAGTGACTGCCTTAATTCATCTTTTTGAAAAGTCGGCTCTTGAGTATCACTTCAAATTTGTTTAAAATCTTTTTGAAAATCCAATTACTTCAAATTTTAATTGGATTTTAATTCATCTTTTTGAAAAGTCGACTCTTAAGTTTAAAATCCAATTAAAATTGAAAATATAGTCGTTATTGGGTTCCACTCGTCTAATAAAAATCAACAATAACGACTAGTTTTTCAATTTGAATTCGATTTTAATCTCTACCGAACACGCTCCTAACAATTCATTTGCTGCATACTGTTTAGCATCAAACATGTCAATATGTGCCTACTCAAACAAATCACACACTTAAAAACACTCCAGCTTTATAAATGCAAATTATTTCTATTTAATTACCTAAATTATTTATTTTAAAAAATATCTAATTTTGTAAATTCGAGAAAAGCTGAAGATGCCAAGGGATTGATTCTGGTACGAAAAGACAGTAGGAGGGTGACAAGAAACTTCCAAAAAGAAAAGAAAATAAAAAAGAAAAAAAGACTCAAAAAAAGACAAAATTCGTAATGTCTTTTTAATGTGGGGGTTGAGTAGTGGGGTCCTTTTGCTTTTTTGCTGTCTTGGAGAATAAAATCTGACGGGTCAGAAATGGGTACTTTACACTTTACAGGGCCAACCCATGGACCCTACTTTTTTTAACCGGGTCAGAGTCAGGCTCATGTGTTAAAGGTTTGACTTGATTTTAACGGCCCTGATTTGATCAACTTTATTTTAAAGCCATTTAAAAGGTCAAGATTTTTTACTTTACAAGAACAAAACGTGGGAAGAAAAGGGAAAAATAAAAAGAAAAAAAAAGTACTGCACTGTAGAAGAGGTAAAAATTGGGGAATAAATGCTTTTCACTGGAAAAATATGCCATATAAGGGTTTCGTGTGGACTAAGAGGGTAAAAATTTATAGTACTTCGTTCAATATTCTTCCACATTGCTGAACTGAAATGTATATTAAGGCCCCGTTTGGGAGAGATTTTGATTTTTCTACAGTAAATCAATTTTCATTTTCAACCACACATTCTTCAATAAAATAATATTTTCTATCACATCAATAATTTTTTATTCTTTTTCAATCACACATTTCCCATCATATCACTATTCAAAATCAATTCTTCTCCCAAAAATCCCTCCCAAACAAACTCTAAATGGTGATAGAGAATACTGATTTTATGTTTCAAGAGCGCTAGAAATTTTTTTTGAGAAAGCGAGGGAAGAGGATTTTAGTTTTCAATTATTTTTGGAGCAAACTAACATCGGAAAAGTCTGTTTACAAAATTTTGTCTACTACACGAGAGATGACGTTAAATTTTGTAATAGAATCACTGTTGATGACTAAATTGAACTAATATTGAAACTTCAATGATAAATATGTATAAAATAGAGCGATCCCACGTAATTATTTTATCGTGTAAATGCAATACATTTATGAGGGCCACATTGAGAGAAGAAAATAATGTAATTAGGATCTTGAATAGAATGTCTTTTTAAGACCCCGTTCGGGAGTGATTAAAATCCAATTAAAATTGAAAATATGGCCGTTATTGGGCCCCACCCGTCTAATAAAAGTCAACAATAACGGTTATATTTTCAATTTTAATCCGATTTTAATCCCTCCCATACAAGGCCTAAAATTTATTCCATATTGACCAAATTGATATTGTAGGTAAATATTTTGTAAATTTTTCCAACTACTTTGAAATAGCTTAAATTTGAGCTCATAATTATTTAATAAAAGTTGATACTACGTGTAGTTGGAAAGTTGTGAACATCATGAAATATGTGGTTAAAATTAATTGTTGATTTTAACTTATATTTTAATCAGCCTTTTTAGCTGGACCAAATAGTGGTTATATATTTAATACACTAAATTAAATATCATTAAATACAAGTTCGAGACCTATTTTTTACTTTTTCCAAAGGTTAGGAACCCAACAGCAATTTTTCCTAACTAAAATTAGGGGCATATTGATCTTTTCAATTTAAAAAAGACCAATTACGCTCAAAACTCATAGGTTAGGAACGTCCGTGCCACGAAACAGACGTTAGGAATCATTTCTACATTGAAGGCAAAAATTAAGGACCATTTGCGCAAAATTCCTTAAATTTAAATATCTATTTATATATAGATGCATAATATAAACCTATTTTTTAGCTTATTAATTATCAATTATGTTATTATGACTCATATAATTTTTAATTTTTATTGATAAAATAGTCTTCTCCACGTTTAATATTAATTGTAAGTTAATTCCATGTTTTATAACCATACTAGCAGAAGTCACATAGCATATCAACTACGGCTAACAACTGCACCCCATCTCCTAGTCTTGGTCTACTCTCCACACTCCAAATTTGATAATGACAAGTTTAACCTTCGGCAAAATTATATTTATATACATAACTCATTTTTATTAAGAGTTTTGCTAGAAAGACGAGGCCACGTCGGCCCTGTCTCTCCAAGGGCGCATGTGACGCCTCCCTATTGGCAGGGAGTCGCCAATAGGGAGGAGCCACATGAGTCCCTGTTCGTCCAGGACCCATGTGGCCTTGGACGAATAGCAAAACTCTTTTTATCTAGTTACTTTATTGCTATATACAAAAGCCTTCTCCTCATCCCATTATTCGCTTTCTCCGTCCCTTATACAACCATTGACAATCTTATAAGCTTGGTTCACCGTTTAACCACTTAATTTAATAACTTAAATTTTAAAGAGGATTACGTGTATATCATTTAGATTTTATTTTACACAGTTCATTCAACTCTTCACCCCCACCAACAATTTCCCATCTTCAACTATCTAATTTTTTCTTGAGTATGAATACTCCTATACCATGGTTCAAACTTATAAACCTGATTATTCATTGTGGGCTTATTGGTAACACTTTGTTGGGCCGGCTTCTATTTTGACCCTTGGATCATATGGATGGTTGGGATTAAATCTACTTAGATATTTTCTTGGTTTTGAACCTATATTCACGTGGGTTAGCTTCCAGGAGACACTACTCTTCACTCCCTTTTTCTCTCTGTGTTCTGCCCGTTTTTCTTCCTCTTCATGTGTGTGCCATAAATTGATCCTTAGCCTATCTAATTGAAGAAACCCTTGTATACTTAGGCTAAGTGGTGTTGGTGTTTCTTGGTGGTTGTTTGGTCAGTCTAGGGCAGATTCTTGGCGGTTGTGGTAGACCGGTTCGATGATCCAAGTCAAGGTTGAAGGAGGTTTGATTGGTTCTTGATCTCTCTCTGGACAGCGATTGCAAGGCGGGGAAGGGGTTGTTCCTGAGCCTAACTGGTACAGCCGTGAGAAGGAAGAACAACCTGCGAAGGAGGAGAAGCATGGTGGCAGGGAAGTGTAGCTCTGTTCTTTATGGTTTAATTTCTGTATGCCTTTTATTTCTGTTAAGCATAAGTTCTAATTTCAGTTCCTAGGGTTTATGCATATTCTGTTAATGCTATGGAAAAAGTTTGATTGCCATTGGTATAGTCCGATTACCATATTATTAATGCCAATTTCAGAGATTGATTATTGAACTGTCATTGATAGCTTGAGCTGTTAGAACTATGACATTTGTTTAATGAGCTTAGAACTATATTTAGCTGTGCATTGATGTCCGCATTAGGCTGTTTATTCCCAACATTCATCGTCAATAATTCTTGTTCGGATAGCTCATACCATTCCCATAAGGTATTTTGCATAAAAATTTCAATTCTTCAAGAATCATTCTTGAATTCGAATTAAGCACTCAAAAGTTAATTGTTCAAACTTGTCCTAAAATTTGACCGAAAATCAACATATCCTAGTAAACTGAAGCAAACATGAGTTCTAGGAAAAGATTGTGACATTGACAAATATTTTACCAGACATGTATTAGTTCAATGGACCCTATTCATAAAATTTCATGTACCAAATTTATTTCAATTTCCCTGAAAATTACAATATTGTAGTCGTCCCTGGCTGCTCATGTGATATCAAAATCACAGTTTAAGTTGAAAAATTTGAGCTACAAATGAACATGTGGAATGTATTGTCTTGTTACTACCTACATCAATATTGACCAATATGTTGAATGAAAGTTTTAAAGTCGAAAAATGTTGCCCTCCGTCCATGAAATGGTACAGAAAGCCCTAGGAAACTCCATTTTTTTGTGCCTATTTTCGAGAATTTAGCTAGATAGATGAACAATTTGTGTCATAGAAACTCTAGTTCACTTTTTATTCGATGATCATGGCTCTGAAAATATAACTACTTCTAAAGGGGGTCGATACTCGTGAGTAGGTATTGGCGTAATGCTAGATATTGACTTTATGTTCTACTCGATTAAAGTTTTCGTACTATCAAGTACTGTTTTGCTCTATAAATACAAAAATGACTTCTTTTTGGGTCAATATTTAAGGTTAATATCTTGAATGTTAATACTTTGCCTATGTATTTCTAATTGATGTGTAGTAGGGGCGGACTGAAATTCGTGATTTCAGGGAGATTATTTTCCTAATAAAGTTGCTATGCTTTTGAATTGCAATTATCGAGTAAATGACTAGAGAATGAAATACTTAGGGACCATTCTCGTTGTTTTTCAGTTTTTAGTTTTGAGTTTTATATTCATTTTGAATTTTGTGTTTTACGTGTCTATTTTGAAATTACGAAAACGCGTTCTTTTTGTCATTTTGAAAAATTGTTTTAAAAAAAAAAAATGAAGTTTTGGCTTTGTTTTATCTTAAAACAACCAAAACGACTTTTTTTGGCATTTTTCGTCTTCTCTGTAAATTTTACACTCGTTTTAAAAAATTCGTAAATAAACATTTTTTCAGTATTTTTAAAAACTGAAAACTGAAAATGGTCTGAAAACGGTTAACAGAACAGACCCCTAGTTTTCCAACCACAAAAGGCAACATTTTTTAAAGGAGATGTCTTTCTAACTAGGTTATATCTATGTAAAAAGTTAAATTTCTTGACCAGAAAGGAGACAACAACTAACAAACAAATGAAACGAATTCAAAACGGAAGAATAATGTCATGTCATCTCGGGCAAGTGAGATCAAATATTTTGTAAGCACTGAAAATAATAAGAACTCCCGTATCTCCAGCCAATTAATGCACACGAAATGTATTAGTTCCAAAATGGATTATTCATTCCGTACATAAATAAAGATCAAACAATTGGATGACACTCTAGCTCGACTTCAAGAAAAAATAAAAAAAAATAAAATGTATATGTGCAATTCAAAATAGTACCCTTTATCATTTTCATTTGCTGGGCTGGGTCCATAGAGAGTGCTACAATGATCAGTACTTTATAAAGAAATGAATTGGAAAGAAGCGCAATGAGCAATTTGGAGACTCGATATCTTTATGCTGCCCAAACACTGCTTTTCAGGCCCAACATATTCCTCATGTCAGCATATGTCAGGCCCAACACAACTTCAAATGCCCATAAGAGTATTTACGGCTATATTTTTCATTTAAATTTATAACAGCAAATTAATTTTTTTCATTCATTTTTGTTCAATTTATGCCTATATATTAAATAAACAATAGCTACCCAATTTGCCAACTCCAATCTATTGCCTCCTCTTGTAATTAGGGATGGGAACTGTTGACCCCAAAAAAATGTTGCCAACAGATGCCGGGCCCACTCGTGCATACGCAAGCTTAATCCGACACGCTAATGCCGATAGACGGTCATGATGGCTCCATGTAATGGGCGTGAGAGTGGCTCAAAGGCACGAGACGTTTCCGTTCAGGCCACCGGCATAAAGAAAGAACGCGATTGTATAAGAAACCAATCGATAAATAACATGATTGTCTTGTAAAAATGAAGTCGAAACGAGTAATATGTTTCCAAATATTCAGTTTTTCATTTGGAATTTTTCATTAGTCCCTTTCTTGTTACATGGTTGGGGTATTTATAGTGTTACAACTCAAATTGTGACATTTGGATCAATTTACACGTGGCCTCATCTCCTCGGCCAAGACATCGAATCCTAGCAATCTAGTTGACTCTCCTAGCTGTACTAACATTAAATGCTCTGACATTGACGAGACAAGACATAAGTAAACTTTACACAAAAGTCACATCAATCATTTGTTAGAGATTTTCATCATGGCCGAATCCTCGCAAGTGGACCTTTGATGGGCCTCGGACGTTAGAAGGAGGGGCCTCGGAGTAATAGCGAGGCTCCTGACCGGGTAGCAAGGGCCTCGGAACCCACAACTGAAGCTAGAGAATTATATCCTGATCGAATTAAGCTGGTCCCACCGTCGTGATGTGACGCCACGTGTCCATTCTGTCCTTTAACCCGTAACAATAGTCCCCCAAGTCCATGTGTGGTCATTTATGCCAGGCGTGGACTTTCAAAGTCTGAATTTTCTGTGCTTTTATGCCATTTCTAAGAAAGTCGCCTGTAAAACTGAAGTTCCTTTGGAGCTACATCAAGATGAGGCGAGTTCGTATTCGGACTGGCCGAAGCTGATTTCCTTTTGATGAGGCGAGTTCATATTCGGACTGGCCGAAGCTGATTTCCTTTTGATGAGGCGAGTTCATATTCGAACTGGCCGACGCTGATTTCCTTTTGATGAGGCGAGTTCGTATTCGAACTGGCCGAGGCTGATTTCCTTTTGATGAGGCGAGTTCATATTCGAACTGGCCGACGCTGATTTCCTTTTGATGAGGCCAGTTTGTATTTGAACTGGCCGACGCTGATTTCCTTTTGATGAGGCGAGTTCGTATTCGAACTGGCCGATGCTGATTTCCTTTTGATGAGGCAAGTTCATATTCGAACTGGTCGACGCTGATTTCCTTTTGATGAGGCCAGTTCGTATTCGAACTGGCCGAGGCTGATTTCCTTTTGATGAGGCGAGTTCGTATTCGAACTGGCCGAGGCTGATTTCCTTTTGATGAGGCGAGGCAACGTTCATAGAAATTGATGCCTGTGATGTGACGGTTTCTTATGTTTCCAAGGCCAATGAACTGCATCGAGACGAATTTCAATAGCCGTACAGCTGTTTTTATTTAATGCACAATAATGGCTAATTATTGGGATGCGTAGTTTCGAGGACAAGTTCACGCGCGAGCCAGTGTTGGTTCATGCACGCACAAATCTGAAGCGTTGATGTAGAGAAAACGTTTGATTTCGAGGGTTAAGATTTGTGCATTTTTGTACGCCTCAGATTAACTGAGATCTGATCCAACGGCTGGGGCTGAATGCTTCGCTAGTATAAAAGCCAGAACTTTGTCATTTTCATACTTTACTTTCACGAAACACTCTGAAATTTCTGAAACTGTCCTGCTGTCAGACATTTTCCGGCGAACTTCCGGCGAACTCTCCGAGTCTTTTCATTTTAGGTATTTTCTCCTTACGTAGTTGTCTTCTTTCCTCCTTTAAACACCTTTCCCTGTACTGTCCATCACCTTCCTCAGACTGCAATGTCTTCCGAAGTGTCTCTAGCTATGACAGTAGTTAGAAGTGGGGAGGAGTCAGTATCTGGGGCCTCTGGCGAGTGGTATAGTATGACCGAAGAGCCCATAGATTATGAGGCGGGATGGGGGCAGCCAGAATCCAATCCAATATCACTTCTGCCAAACTAGACGAACTTAGGCAGACCTATAACATTCCCCATTACGTCAAACTCCTAGTCCCTGATGCTCACGAAAGGGCTTGTTTTTCGAGGCCCAATTGTGTGGCCTTCAGTGAACACCTGTTTAAGGCAGGTGTGCGTCTGCCTCTGCACCCCTTCTTTAGGGCGGTGCTGAAGACCTTTATGTTGTCCCCCATCCAAATCCTTCCCAATGGGTGGAGCCAAGTCGTGGGGACCTACTTCCTGTGGAAGGAAGTGTCTCTGGGCGAGGACCTCCCACTTCATGTTTTCGAGTCCCTCTTCCATGCCAGGGTCGTGGGAAAAGATGACTCAAAGGGGTGGTATTACATCACCCCCTGGGGTTCCCACGCCCCTTTGTGGTTGGGCTCCCCTCCTCCATAAAGGGGTGGAAGGAGTCGTGGTTCTGGGTGACGGGTAGGTGGCAGATGGTGGAGGGAGACGCTGTCCCAGCTGTTACCGCGCCGACCCAGTACTACGAGACTTGTGAGTGTCACCTTAAGTTCTTATAGCTTTGTATTGACTTTCTGATACTGATATCTGTTTGTTGATTGTAGATTGTAGCACGAGGTACGAGCTTTCCGAGGCTGAGTGGGCCATTGTAGAAGACATTTACCAACGATCTCCGAGGCTCCGAAGCTTCTCCCATCTGATCGAAAGAAGCAGATACTACATAGACTTCGGACTGATGGCCCCCAATGGTAAGAGGCGCCTTCACTTTTAACTAACTGTCCCTTTAATGATCTGAACTGACTTCTCTTCATAATCGCAGATAAATTCACCAAGAAGAATTATGCCCTGCCTGATATGGCCAGCATAATGAAGGCCACATCCACTGCCGGGGTGAAGGCACTGAAACCTGGGTCCTCTGGGGCGAAGCGGGTAAAGTCCAAGTTGGACCGTCTCAGCAAGAGCAAAAATGAGAAAGAGGCTGAGGAGGAAGTACAAGAGGAGGCCCCAAAAGGTGGCAAGCCAGCATTGGCGAAAGGCAAGGGGGTGGCTGATGAGCCACAAAAGAAGAGAAAGCTGGGCCCAGGTGGGGGGTCATCAAGTTTTGGGACCACTGTGTCCTTTTCTGAAAAGGGGGGTTCGAAGCAGCCGAAGCTCCTCCAATCTTCGATTGATGCTGCCATGGTGGCCCAGTCCAGGAAGATCGTCATGGACGACGTGGCGAAAGCAGAGGGCGCCACCAAGAAGAAGGTTGTGGAGAGGACCCCGGGAAAGTCTGGAAATTTCCTGGGGGGCAGGGAGGACAAAATAGCCCCTGCCGTAATAGAAATGCTGCCTCCGGAGGTGAGGGCGGCCACTGAGGGCTTCAACAAGTTCTGGACGGAGAGATGGCAGAATTATGTGGCCACCTGTGATGCGGTGGACCTCACCACTACTTTGGTGAGCCAAACTGCCAGGGCCTTCGGGGTTGCACTAGAATGCCAAACTGTTTTGGCAGATATTCAATCAAGGAACAGAGCCTCACGCGATGAACTGGAAAAAGTGAAGGCAGAGCTGGCGGAGAAGAAGGAGGCCAACATTGAACTGAGAATTCAGAGAAATGTTGATGATTCGAAACGTGACGCTCTCCTGGCAGAGATTAAGGCCCTAAAGAAGGAGGTTCATGAGAGCCAGTGTGAGGTGGCTGCCCTCACTAAAAAGGTGGAGATTTCTGACAACCACCAGAAGGTCACTGCCGAAGCACTGGAGAAGGCAAACCTTGAATTAACTGGGGCTAGGGATGCCGGGCAGTTTATGGAGAAGGAACTGAGGTGGCTGGAGGCCGAAGTTAAAAGATACGAAGCTGACGTGGTCGAGGCGGGCGATATTGCAGTGAGGAATTACATAGCCAACTTCCATCACACTGAAGAGTATCGACGCTTCGGCCTATATTGGAGCAGAGTGGCCTACCAAGAGGTCTTTGAGAGGTTGGAAGAGGTACATCCAGAGCTCGATGTTTCTGAATTGAGAGCTGAGTTCTTGGAGGAGGAGGTTCCGCAGACACCTGCTGAAGAAGGTGAAGTGGTGGAACTTGATCCTGAGGATGTGCCTACTGAAGGGCCTCAACCTGTTGAAGTGCCTCAACCTGTTGAAGTGCCTCAAACAGCAGATGCTCCAGCTCCCCCACCCCCTGCTCCTTGATACATTTTTGTAATTTTAATTCATTGCTTTGTAATTCCTTCAGCATATTAATAGAACACATTTCATTTTATTGTACTGCAACCTATTCTTGCCACAGTGAACTGTTCTGGGCTTCGCAACATAACTCTTGAAATGAACATTCGAACTTAACTTAATGCAACCGCATCAAGACCTTGTTATACAAACGATTAGCCCAAAAAAGGATAAAACTGAGTAAACCATTCAGCAAAGCAGGTTAAACAAATCCGATGTAACTTAATCGAAGCTCCTTTGCAAAACTCTTTACAACCTCAAATCGATTCTTAATCTCGCGTTCCCTAGCGTTATGAAATTGTTCGTACCTTCTTGCTTGGTGGATGGTTCATCCAAGTAGAGGCTTCTCCCTTTGACGTTCAGCTTCATCAAAGGGAGGCTTGTGATGTACGCTTAAGAGCTCAAACGAGGTGGCCTATTTTTAAGGTTCCATCATCTCCTCCGAAGCGCCCACGCTTCCCAGCTTGGTGGATGGTTCATCCAAGCAGAGGCTTCTCCCTTTGACGTTCAGCTTCATCAAAGAGAGGCTTGTGATGTACGCTTAAGAGTTCGAACGAGGTGACCTATTTTTAAGGTTCCATCCTCTCCTCCGAAGCGCCCACGCTTCCCAGCTTGGTGGATGGTTCATCCAAGCAGAGGCTTATCCCTTTGACGTTCAGCTTCATCAAAGGGAGGCTTGTGATGTACGCTTGAGAGTTCGAACGAGGTGGCCTATTTTTAAGGTTCCATCCTCTCCTCCGAAGCGCCCATGCTTCCCAACTTGGTGGATGGTTCATCCAAGCAGAGGCTTCTCCCTTTGACGTTCAGTTTCATCAAAGGGAGGCTTGTGATGTACGCTTGAGAGTTCGAACGAGGTTGCCTATTTTTAAGGTTCCATCCTCTCCTCCGAAGCACCCACGCTTCCCAGCTTGGTGGATGGTTCATCCAAGCAGAGACTTCTCCCTTTGACGTTCAGCTTCATCAAAGGGAGGCTTGTGATGTACGCTTGAGAGTTCGAACGAGATGGCCTATTTTTAAGGTTCCATCCTCTCCTCCGAAGCGCTCACGCTTCCCAACTTGGTGGATGGTTCATCCAAGCAGAGGCTTCTCCCTTTGACGTTCAGCTTCATCAAAGGGAGGCTTGTGATGTACGCTTAAGAGTTCGAACGAGGTGGCCTATTTTAAGGTTCCATCCTCTCCTCCGAAGCGCTCACGCTTATTTGATAGTTGACGAAGACTGGAGAAAACTTGTTTATTTATAAAGATTGGGGAGCAACATCCAGCTACTGATTACATTTATTGATAATACATCCTCAGATGCTCAACATTCCACGGGTGAGGTTGAATTCTGCCATCCATGTCTTTTATCCAGTAAGTGCCAGGCCGAATTTCCTTTTCAATTTGGTAGGGTCCTTCCCAGTTGGGTCCTAGGGTGCCCACCCCCGGCTCCTTTGAGGATAGGAAAACCCTGCGAAGGACCAAGTCGTTTATGCGGAAGGACCTCTTTTTCATCCTTGAGTTGTAGTATCGACTCATCTTCCTCTGGTAGGTTGCAAGCCTCAGCTGGGAATCATCCCTCTTTTCTTCAAGGAAATCAAGCTCACACCTCCGAAGTTCCTCATTGGATATCTCATTGAAGCTTAATCTTCTGGGTGAGGGTAATCTTACCTCCACTGGGCTCATCGCTTCAGCGCCATAAGTCATGGAGAAAGGGGTTTCCCCTGTAGGTGTTCTGCTTGTCGTTCGTAACCCCCATAGCACCTGGGGTAATTCATCTACCTAAGCTCCCTTAGCCGTATCAAGCTTCTTTTTCAGGGTGTGCTTGATGGTCTTGTTGACGGCCTCCACTTGGCCATTGGCCTGGGGGTGATGAGGCGTAGAGAAGTGTTTTCTGATTCCCAGTTCTTCACAGAGGTCCCGGACCTTTCAGTTGTCAAATTGTTTGCCATTATCAGAGACAATCGAGTGAGGGATGCCGAAGCGACAAATGATATTCTTCCACAGAAATTTGGAAGTATTGGCCTCAGTGATCTTTGCCAGAGGCTCAGCTTCTACCCATTTCGTGAAATAATTGATAGCTATTATGGCGAAACTGGCGCATCCCCTGCCCTTAGGCAATGGGCCAATGAGATCCACACCCCACTTGCTGAAGGGCCATGGGCTGGATACTGTAGTAAGCTCTTGGGAAGGTCGTCTCTGCACGTTGGCAAAACGTTGGCACTTGTCACATTTGCGAACAAACTGGAAAGCATCCCTTTTCATTGTAGGCCAGTAATATCCCTGCCTCAGTGCTTTATTGGCCAAGGCTAATCCTCCGGAGTGATTGCCACAAATGCCCTCATGAATTTCCCTAAGTACATAATTAGCTTCTTCTTCTCCCACGCACCGAAGGAGAGGTGCAGAGAATCCGCGTTTATATAGGACATCGTCCACTAACAGGAAATGGGCAGACCTTCTACGTATCTTATACGCATCTTCCTTATTATCAGGCAATGAATGATCTTTGAGGTAAGATATGAGAGGTTGCATCCAAGTTGGGGTACCTTCTACCCACATCACCACTCCTGCGGAGGTGGACGGCCTGAGGAGGTGTTCAATTGGGACCACTACCAGCAACTCAGAATCTTTGCTGCTAGCAAGCTTAGATAAGGCATCAGCGTGCGCGTTTTCAAGGCGTGGTATCTGACTTAATTCAAATTTCTCAAAGGAAGGGAGTAGGCTCATTACCAATTTGAGATATGAGGCCATGGCTTTATCCCTTACCACGAAGTTGCCGTTTACCTGTCCCACTATAAGCTGGGAATCGCTGCTGATGTGAAGCCTCTTTACTTGCATTTCCTTGGCTAGCCTGAGGCCAATGAGGAGGGCCTCATATTCTGCAGCATTGTTGGTGGCCTTGAAGCCGAACCGTACTGCACTATTCAACATATGACCTTCAGGACTTATAAGGACTACGCCAGCGCCTGAGCCTGTTTCCCCTGCCGAACCGTCTATGAACAAATTCCATGTTGGGGGCTCGGAAGGCTCCGCCTCCTGGCCAACTTCAGGAGCGTTGGTAAATTCTGCCACAAAATCTGCTAAAGCTTGCCCTTTGACAGCAGTTCTGGCTTTGAAGAGGATTTCAAATTCGCTCAACTCCACTGCCCACTTCAGTAGTCTACCCGAGGCGTCTGGTTTTTGTAGAACTTGTCTGAGTGGAAAATTTGTCAGTACATGAATAGTGTGAGCCTGAAAATAAGGCCTCAATTTATGAGAAGCGATGATCAACGCCAAGGCTAATTTTTCCATGTCTGCGTATCGCGTTTCAGGGGGTATCAAAGCCTTGCTGATATAATAAACAGGCAGCTGAGTTGAATTCTCTTCTCTCACCAGTACCGCACTTATAGCCTCGAGGGAAACTGCTAAGTAAAGTTGTAGCATCTCGCCAAGTTCGGGTTTTGATAGGAGGGGGGCCTGCCATAGGTGCCTTTTGAGCCCCTGGAAAGCCTCTTCACACTCCTCAGTCCACTGAAACTTCTGTCCTCCCTTTAGTATTCTGAAGAATGGGAGGCACTTATCAGTGGATTTCGATATGAGGCGGCTCAAAGCAGCCACACGACCCGTCAAACTTTGCACTTCTTTTGGTTTCTGGGGGGATTTCATCTCGATTAACGCTTGGATCTTTTCTGGATTTGCTTCGATGCCACGTTGATTGACCATGTACCCTAAGAACTTGCCTGACGCTACCCCAAATGCACATTTTAAGGGATTCAACTTCATGCGGTACTTTCGCAGAACTTCAAAGGCTTCTTGGAGGTGGGATATGTGATCAACCACTTTCAGACTCTTAACAAGCATATCATCTACATAGACCTCCATAGTTTTTCCAAGCAAATTAGCAAACATCTTGTTTACTAACCTCTGGTAAGTTGCTCCAGCATTCTTTAATCCAAAAGGCATCATTCTGTAGCAATAAAGGCCTCGGTCCGTTATGAACGAGGTGTGCTCCTCATCGCCTGAGTACATGGGAATTTAATTGTAACCAGAGTAGGCATCCATGAAACTCAGGGACTCGTGTCCAAGCGGCTGGAGTCCACCAACCGATCAGTGCAGGAAGTGGGAAGGCTGTCTTTTGGACATGCCTTATTGAGATCGAGAAAAATCAATGCATACCCTCCACTTCCCATTGTGCTTTTTCACCCGATCGGATTGGATATCCATTTTGGGTAGAGGGCCTCCTTATAAAGCCATTGTTAACAAGCTTCTCCGCACTTCCTCTTTCAAGGCCTCATACCTCTCTCGGGTTAAGGGCTCGCCTCTTCCGTCTCGTGCGGGGCAACTTTAGGATCAATTTGTAGGTGGTGGCAACCGACCTGTGGTCAATGCCTACCATATCCTCATGCCTCCAAGCAAAGACATCGTGATTCTTGCACAAAAATTCTTTGAGCTCCCCTTTGAACCTTGGGGCTAAACTTTTCCAACCCGTAGTGACTTGGTTGGTTCCTTTGAATCGATAGGAAAGCTTTCTAACTCTTCCATGGGGGCTGCCTGGGAATCAGCCTCGGTTATTCGTGGATCGAGTTCATCAAGTGCTGGTAATTCGAGGCTACTGGTGCCGGCCACCATGTGCATATCCCTAGGTTCAGCCTTCCTCACAGAATTAAGGTAGCATTCTCTTGCCCCTCTTTGGTCTCCTTTGACCATTGCCACCCCCCTATCAGTTTGGAACTTCATGCATAGGTGATGAATGGAGGTGATAGCTCCCAAATCCTTCAATGCGGGCCTCCCCAATACCCCATGATACGCTGACCTGCTGTCCACTATCAAAAATTCCATAAAGCATGTGGTTGCCAGGGGTGGAGCTCCCATTTCTACGGCTAGGGTAATTTTGCCCCTTGGGATGATACTGTCCCCCGTGAAACCATATAAGGGAGTGTTGGTGGGGGTTAACTCATGGTCCAGGATCATTTTGTCAAAAGTAGATCCGAATAGGATGTTCACAGAACTGCCATTGTCTACCAACATTCGCCTCAGTCCGTTCCTGGCTACCACAGCTCTTACTACCAAAGCATCACAGTGAGGGTAATGAATACCTTCGGAATCTTCATGTGTAAACACAATCGGAGGCGATTGGCTCCTTCGAGAACTGCTGCCCACAATGTAGCTAGTCAATGGAGGAGCCCTTGCCTCTCGCACATAGTTCCTTTGAGAGTTTCTGGTACTTCCACCAACGTAAGGACCCCCAAAGATAGTGTCAATCTCGTGAACAGGAACATCATCAGGTCTACCTCGATGGTCCCTTCGTTGCTGTTCATTTGGGTTTCTATTCCTTTCTCTTTCTCTTCCACGAGGAGATGCTTCCCTGTGATGGGAAGGGGCCTCGCCTCGCCTAGATCGTGAATCTTGCCTCGGCGGGGGCCTGCTCCTCGGTCTTGAGGTGTTCCGATTATTACTTCTGGAATCCGAATTTCTGGGATGCAAGGCTATGTCTCTACAGTCAGCAGTGGCGTGGCTGTAGGAATGGTGATAAGTGCAATATCCTTTGGAGTTTCCTCTGCCTTGATTCGAATTCCTTCCCCGGCCTCGTCCTCTATGGGGGGCCTGTTGTGTTCGTGGGTTTTCAGGGGTACCCGTAGTCGGTACGTCTTCGTAGGCCACAGTTGGCACAGCATTCAATGTGGCTGCGGCAAGTGCCTGCCCTGAGCCTTGGGCAACTTCCACATTGGGTTGACCCCACTGCTGATCCATCAGGTGGGAGGTTGGACCTCTACCACGTTGCCTTTGTGGGGGTTGTAGACCCCTACTTGCCCTGTTTCGATGTTCAATCAGTTCCTCATTGATGATTTCACGTCGTATCATCTCCAACAAAGCATCATAAGTTGGGGGATCTTGATTCTGTACATCTCTCCAAAACAGGGTGTTCATGTTGAGGCCTCCCCTAAGGGCGGATAGAGCCTCGCGATCAGTGACTTGAACGCAACAAGGCATTTCATCCGTGAAGCGGGACAGTAAACTTTTCAAAGTTTCTTCGGGTTGTTACCTCATATCCTGGAGGCGTTGGATGGGGGCTTCGCCTTCTTTGCTAACAGCAAATCTTTTCAAAAATGTAGTTTTAAACTCTGGCCAGCTTCGAATGCTCCCAGGCGGCAACCTGCTGTACCAAATCTCAGCAGCTCCGCTTAGAGTCAGATGGAAGGCCCTGCACTTAACAGCCGGAGTGGCGCCTCTCAGGCTCATGTGCGTTTTGTAGCTGTTCAAGTGCTTCGCTGGGTCGCCTCTCCCATCATATTTGGGTATCTTGGGCATAGTGTAATGATTTGGGACCTGGGCATTCCTTAATTCCCTTGAGAATGGCAGATTGTCATCATCATCATCTAAGTCGCAGGATCTTTGGGGACCGTCCGAATCATAATTAGCCCCAGCCTCGTACCTGGGCTGTTGTGTGGATGGTCTTGCCTGGTTGCGATCTCGTCCCTCCCGAGACGCTCATGACAATGCGGCACAGCACGGGGGGCACGTTCTTGCCTTTCCTCCGGCTGCCGAACCTCGGGAGGTAGGGGTTGCGGTCTACTCGTAGGAGCATGTGCGGCATTCCTTTGCCTACGCCTCTGACCTATTGGGCTGAGCCTATCAAAAACACTGACAGACCTCTGGGGCCTCGGTGCTGGCTCATATTCGGGAGGGAAATTATCCTCCATGTTGAACGGGGCCTCGGAGGGTCGACCGGAAGCATAATTGGAGGAGGTATCGACTCCCACTTCCCTTTCTATTGGGCTTACTCCCCTATGCTGCCTGGAGGAATAAGCTCTTTGACCCTTGTGGAACAAAGGAGGGAATTGGGGGACCTCCCTGGCCTTGTATTTGCCTCAACAGCTCTTGCATCGCCAAGTTTTGGTTGGTAATGTTCCTCATATTGGCTGCCATGGTTGCCATTTCCCTAGTAAGCTGGGCCGCCAACCTCCTACCACCTCGCCTGTGATGGTGGTGGGGTCGGCGTCGGACCGCAGGGGCCTCATTGTCAGCTTCTCTAGTTCGCCTGGGGGAGCCTCTTCTTCCGAGCTCATATCTTTTGAGACTTAAAACTCTAAATTTTTTCCTTAGGGGCTTCCTCTTACTCTTTTTTCAAGAATAAATCCTTTTTCAAGGGGGATGCCCAAAATATTTCAGAAAGCTTTTTCCACGGGGTTGCTCGTGGTTATAGTATCGTTCCCACAGACGGCGCCAATCTGTTGACCCCAAAAAAATGTTGCCAACAGATGCCGGGCCCACTCGTGCACACGCAAGCTTAATCCGACACGCTAATGCTGATAGACGGTCATGATGGCTCCATGTAATGGGCGTGAGAGTGGCTCAAAGGCACGAGACGTTTCCGTTCAGGCCACCGGCATAAAGAAAGAACGCGATTGTATAAGAAACCAATCGATAAATAACACGATTGTCTTGTAAAAATGAAGTCGAAACGAGTAATATGTTTCCAAATATTCAGTTTTTCATTTGGAATTTTTCATTAGTCCCTTTCTTGTTACATGGTTGGGGTATTTATAGTGTTACAACTCAAATTGTGACATTTGGATCAATTTACACGTGGCCTCATCTCCTCGGCCAAGGCATCAAATCCTAGCAATCAAGTTGACTCTCCTAGCTGTACTAACATTAAATGCTCTGACATTGACGAGACAAGACATAAGTAAACTTTACACAAAAGTCACATCAATCATTTGTTAGAGATTTTCATCATGACCGAATCCTCGCAAGTGGACCTTTGATGGGCCTCGGACGTTAGAAGGAGGGGCCTCGGAGTAATAGCGAGGGCCTCGGACTGGTAGCAAGGGCCTCGGAACCCACAACTGAAGCTAGAGAATTATATCCTGATCGAATTAAGCTGGTCCCACCGTCGTGATGTGACGCCACGTGTCCATTCTGTCCTTTAACCCGTAACAGGAACGTTCTACGTCCTGCACCATCCTATCTTGATAGTAAACGAGGTGGGACGGAGAACATGGTCCCAACCCCAAATTCTTCGAACTCGTCCCAAATTTATTTATTTTACTATATTTATTTTATTTTTGTATTCCTCAATTTAAATCATGTTTAAAAAATAATTAATTAATTAAAAAGGACATTGAATGATTTTTTTAAATCTTGGACGTGTCCCACTTCCCTAAAATCCGTCACCATGTCATGTATAAATCCAACAATTATGTTACATGTACATCTTTGTTAACATATAGTTTGATATACTTGTGAGGTGACAGTTTTTTACACATTAATTTTAACAACACTTTAAACAATCTATAACACAATTTTGACACAGAAAAATGTCAATGAAGCTGTCAATAACAACTATACAACTAGTTTAATCCAATGTCCAAAGTTTGGTGCATACACCAACGGATGACGTAAATCATAGTTAAGAGATGACACAATTACAATAAATATATTTTTCAACACGGGTAGATGTGTTCTTGGTAGGACAACTTCAGTATTGTTAGTACAAAAGTGGAGACTTTATTACTGCAAAAGCATAATGGCTTGGTAGTCGACGAGTCAACAGAGGATAAGAGTTCCTAGTTGGTGTCAATTTCGTATTTTTCCTCTTTAAATTTCGAGAAGTAATTAGGATTACAATGATCTAATCATTTTTCTACTCTGAGATGGGCGAAGAGAAATAAGCGTATTGGACAAGGATAGCACATTAGCAAATTTTATGATTCGACCTGGCCTTCTAATTTGTTGTTAAAAGAGATGTAAGAGGCTGTTAATGAACATACTTAAAAATGTGATACCACAAATAATAAGTTCAAGTACATTATTCCGCATAGACTAATCATAACATTACTATACTTTTAGGATAAAGCCACTCGAACAGGGAATTCAGACAGGATTTGAAATCAGATACACGTGGCACCTCTTGACTTGCCGGTTTTTGTTTTAAATTTTCCCATCCCCCAATGTTTTGATGCAAACTGTATTTGTACGCAATTCCCTGATTTTTTGCCCTGTTTTTCTAGCATTGTTCATACTTTCAAGTTTCAAAGAGCCAGATGCTTTTACTTTTCACCATTTGAGCTAGATTACCCAATCTCCTAGGCTACTATTTATTGAATAATGTTATCTGCACATCATGGTTTACATATTGATGTACAAATGATAATATGGAAGATAGATAAAGAGAAAAAACAGAGAATGAAAAAAAGGTCGATTAATATGATCCACATCACCATGTTAAGTGATATAATTTCACATCGAATAAAGATGAAAACATAGATCAATTTATAAAAAAATGTGTTACTTCTTTTAATAAAATGAGCAGAAACAACTTTGAGGGGTTGCTCAATTGGTCAGGCTTTAGGTTTGCTCCCCAATGGTCACCAATTCGAGTCCCTTTAGGGCCACTGAGGTAGGACTGTCAATAGATCGGATTTTGATCCGAATTCGATCCGAATCCGACGAAATTAATGGGAAATAGATTTAGGGTCTTAATCCGATAACCCGATCAAAATTCGAATCCAATAATCCATTAACTAAATGGATCAAATATGAATATGGGTCAATCCGATCCGATAACGATTCGATCCGATTTGTTATAAATAATTGAGTTGATAAAATATTTTTATGGCATATTATTTGTCACTAAAATAAATAAATGAGAAAATAAATAAATTTAGAATAAAAAATAATCAAATTCAAAACATAAAAAAGTTTTAAAAATTTATAATTATTAAACTTGTTTAAGAATTGGAAAATTAAAAAAAAAAGTTGATTTCAACCGATATTTTTCTAATTTTAGTTTACTAATTTAAAGTAAATAAATATCTATATTTTTCTTAATTAAATTTATTATTGTAATTAATTTTACAATTTCAAAAACTAATAATTAATATGTAACAAATAATTTGATTTGTTAATGAAATAATGAAATAAAATATTTATATTTTGAATTGAAATTCAATTTTACTTTATCCCACATCGAATGTCATTAGAAAACTAGAAGAGAGTCTTTCCTTTAAAAATGGATATCATGATGGTAGAAGTCACTATTGGGCTTGTTAGGAAAAATAGGTGGGCCTCAAGTTAGTTCAAAAAATTTGAGGAAATTACACCAAACAATGTCTTTTCTTTTACATTTCAAAAATTCAGGTTTTTAAATTTTTTATTCAATTATCAGGTTTTTATAATTTTAATTAATAATATTTTATAAAATTAAAATAACATATATACCCACCCCACTATCTACCCCCACCCACTTTATTTTAAATATAACATTCTATCCAAACCCTAATCCATTTCACACCTCCCTCTCTCACCCGCCACCGCTTCCGCCTCCACCCTCCTCTCCTCCTTTCTTCCCCCCCTTCCCCTTCTCCCTCCCGGAATCATTTCTTTGTGTTGTGCACGACACGGCGGTCTTGCCGCAGCATCTGACCTGACACAGCGATCCATTTACAGCCCTACACTGAGGTGAGTACTCTACCGTAAATTGTAGGACCCCGTGTGATTAGTTGAGGTGCGGGCAAGCTGGTATTAAAAAAAAAAAAAAAGGTTGACACATTGAATCGATATGGAGACCAGTCTGAGTATACAAGTAAAGAATTAAGTTATGAAGTTAGAAGCTGTTTCTTTCTTCCTGGTCCGTGCCTCTTTGCAAGACATTGATACATAAATCTCCCATTTTTGCGCCCCGGGACATAACTTAGAGTCAGTGGTGCAAAAGACAGGAGTGAGGTAGTCTCTGTTGAACTGACAGTCGCAATATGAGAGTTTGATTCCTACCTCTTACAAGGTATAAAATTAGACTCTTTGTGAGTACCAGAATAACAGCTCTTGTACTCTAGCCGTTGAGGCACATCCCGATTTTTACCTCCTCCACAATATTCTAGGGGCGACTAGACTATATTTGTAATTCCAGTAGCGATGAATAACATTATTTTTTTTATAAATCTCCCATTTTCAAGGAGTGCACAAATCAAAACAAGCCAAATAGTCCCAACACCTCGAATAAAGCAAAGCAAAAGATAGTGTGAGATTGGAACCCTATCTCTTCATTGATTCCTGTTCTTTTCCGAACCACAGACTCGGTCTTATCCAAGTCTCAGGCTCGGACACCCTAAACCCCCAAAGCTCTCATACCCTACTTTTAAAACACCACCATTTTCTCCACTTTTCCCTCTTCCACAAGCAAAAAAGCGAAAAATAAGTGATTCTCAAATAAAAGCAAAATATTTCCGATCAGCGGTGAGTAAGATCGGGATTAAAAGTAGCAATGGCGGATCACACCGGCGAGCACGAGAAGCATCATGAAACGGAATCCGTGATTGAGAAGATAACGGAAAAGCTTCACGGCCACGATTCGTCGTCATCAGATTCTGAAGATGAGAAAGGGATCACGTCGACTGCCGACGCCGTCAAGGCCAAGATCTACCGACTTTTCGGCCGTGAAAAGCCCGTGCACAAGGTTCTAGGTGGTGGAAAACGTAAGCGCTCGAACTAAAATATAATTCCACGTAGATATATTCAAGCACAAATTATTTTATTTAATTAGGGATTATGTTCTATAGCATAACAATGCTTGTAGACGTATGCGAAGACAAATTAATTAAATTTGATTAGGGTGTAAGCTAGACAGTGGAAACAATGCGCATCCCCTGTATAATCCATTGTGTTTTCGTGCTTGGATAATGGAAATTAGAAATTTAATTGAAAAGATATGCATTGATGTAGTTTCAATATATTTGTCTTAACTGTATTTATGACTATGCATTATTAGAATTAGCCATTATTTTGATGAAGTGTATCGTGATCTATTACAATTTGTTCATTTTCTATGCATTAAATATGAAATTGCAGTACGGGTAGTTTATTTAACGAATGAAAAATGTATAATACTTAATTTTTCTTTCTTTAAAAATATATGGATACTGCAGGTATGTAAATGTTTTTATTAGGACTTATCATTTTCATTTTCTTTGTAGACAGTTGTGCATTGCATGATTTTAGTAGTGTACTGTGTACATAATAGATTTAATAACTTCAAATGGTCAGAGCTTCTGCATGTTGTTTCTCTTCTGGATTTCTTACCGTTCCTCTGGGATGTATAAATCATTAATTTGCTTGCCAGGAAATGAAAAAGATATGGTAAATTAGATGTGTAATACTGTTGGCTGAACGAGGTATCACATTTTACGAAAGAATTGGTAGGAAGTACATGATCCGAGATGATCAAGTATTTCAAAATATTTCTATGCTCTAGAACATGGGAGAGTTGTAGTTTCATCTTTTTCTCATGCATCGATATACTTGTATCTCGAGATGTATCTTTGTCTTATAATCATTTTTCCTGGCAGCTGCTGACATTTTCCTGTGGAGAGACAAGAAAAGTTCTGCTGGTGTGCTGGGTGTTGCTACGGCCATTTGGGTGCTTTTTGAGTTGCTCGAATACCACCTACTCACACTATTAGCCCATATCCTAATCCTTGCTCTTGCCATCCTTTTCCTGTGGTCAAATATTTCCACCTTCATCAAGAAGTATGCTTATTTATGAGCTTGGCAACACTTTTTATATTATAAGTTTTTTATTTGAATCTGATCTTGCTGTTCTATATATTAGGGCTCCACCTAAAATCCCGGAAATCATAATTCCTGAGGATATTGTCCTGGGTGTAGCTTCTGCCCTTAGGATTGAACTCAATAGAGCTCTTGCAATCCTTCGAGATATTGTACGTGGCAGAGATCTGAAGAAGTTCCTCACTGTATGTAAATCTTTGCTTTCATAGATGTACAAGTTTGGTGGATTAGTAATCTACTGATAAAAGACTTTTTAAGTTTAAAATTTGCTAATTTTGCAACTCATTATGGGATCATAAGGATTTTGCATTCTGCATGTCAGGTGGTTGCCGGTCTTTGGGTACTTTCAGTTTTGGGGAGTTGCTGCAACTCCCTAACCTTGCTCTACATATGTAAGTAGCTTTTTAACTTTATGTTTATAATGTAAAAAGCTCGTATGTCACGATCATAATCCTCATTTACTTATTCTGGCATAATGTGCACTGTCATTGGCTTGTTCTGATTCTATTTTTGCCTGGTGAAAAACAGGTCTTGTCCTGCTTCACACCGTGCCTGTACTTTACGAGAAATATGAGGATCAGGTTGATGCTTTTGCTGAAAAAGTGGAGGCAGAGTTCAAGAAACAATATGCTGTGTTCAATGTCAAGGTTCTGAGTAAAATTCCCAAAGGCTCCCTGAAAGACAAAAAGCTGGCATAGAGAGACCGGGGTGGGATTACTAGGTTTTCATTAACTCAAGGGTAGCTCTAATTTTCAGTTTTGTATTTTTGACTCAGTTTATCGGATGGACCCCATGTTAACTGATTTGCTTTAACGTTTGGGTTCATAATTTAAAATGATATGATAATTATTGAGGTGGTTTCCATTTTATATTTTCTGAAATTTCTGTACTGCTGATGAATTAGTAGCTATCTTTGTTGTGAATTTATCGGTTGCCTAGCGTCAAACATACTGATTTTGGGTTAAAAAAGGAGGTAATATAAGCTAATATGAGAAAGAAAAGTATTGTATTGCATTAATTTTGTAAGTTTACAGGGTGTGTTTGAGCCACATTATTTTGAAAGAATGTATTTTGGAATAGTAGATTGATGGAGAATGTGTGGTTGAAAAAGAAGGAAAAATTATTGATGTGATGAAAAATATTTTTTTATTGAGTGTAGTTGAAAATGAGTAGAAGAATGAGAATGAAAATTTTAATGTGGCTCAAACATGGGCTTAAATAAAAAATACAAGAGAGCTATTCTAGAAAACTAATAACCCTATAAAATCAAATCATCCTAACTAATTTTCTTGATTCTACCTTTGACTTAATCTCCTATATTTACACTCCTATCACCTTAATATTTGGTATGATTAATACTGAATATTCTCCTTTCCAACACTTCCCTTCAAGCTGACTTATAGATGTCTTCCATTTCTAGCTTGCTTACTAGGAGTTCGAACGGTCTTTTATGTCCTTTAGTATGTCAGCTGTTTGTTGAGTAGTTGGTACATAGGGAACACAAATTAGGTCACTCTTAAGTTTCTCTTTGATGAAGTGTTTGTCAACTTATATGTGCTTCGTTCTATCATGTAGAATTGGGTAATGAGCAATCGAAAGAGTAGCCTTGTTGTCACAGTAAACTTTTATGGGAAGTGCAACCGAGATCTTCAAGTCTACTAGCAACCTCTTGATCCACATCACCTCCCAAATTCCATGTGCAAGGGATCTGAAGTCAGCCTCATCGCTGCTTCGTGCTACAATGTTTTGTTTTTTACTTTGCCATGTGACTAGATTTCCTCCAACAAAAGTGCAATATCCTAAAGTTGATCGTTTGTCAATTGTGCTTCCTGCCCAATCAACTTCTGTGTAGACTTCAACCTGTAGATTGTAAAGTTTTCTAAACATCAAACCTCTTCCAGGTGTTCCCTTTAGATATCTCAATATTCTGTAGGCTGCATCAAAGTGTTCTTGTCTTGGTGAATGCATGAACTGGTTTACCATGCTTATAGCGAATACTGGGTTAGGGCGAGTATGAGATAGGTAGATTAATCTCCCTACCAATCGCTGATACTTCTCCCTTTCAATCTCATCTTCAGGTTTAGCAGGATTGAGTTTCAGGTTGGCTTCAATTGGAATCTCGGTAGCTTTTCACCCCAAAGGTCCTGTTTCACTAAATAAATCAAGAATGTACTTCCTTTGGTTTACGAAGATCCCTTCTTTTGATCTTGTAAATTCCATTCCAAGAAAGCATTTCAAAGTCCCCAGGCCTTTAATTTCAGTCTTCTGCCAGTTTTTTTTTCAACTTTGCCAGTTCTTCAATGTCATCCATACACGACTGCAATTTTCCCTTCGCTGAATGTTTGTAAAACATGGTATGTCCTGCTTGGCTTTGATGATAGTCATAGCTATTCACACCCTTTCCAAAACGTTCAAAGCCGCTTTTGGAGACTGTTTGAGGCCATATAAATTTTTTTTAGTTTGTAGACTTTGTCTTGACCACAAACATTTTCAAATTCTGGCATTAAGAAAATCGTTCTTCACATCTAACTGGTATGATGGCTAGTTGGAATTAATTGCAAGAGAGAATAATACACAAATAGAGTTAATGTTGGCTACTGGGGCAAATGTCTCTTGGTAATCAATACCATATGTTTGAGTAAATCCCTTAGCCACAAGTCTCGCTTTGTATCTTTCTATACTTCCATTAGCTTTTCATTTTACTGTAAACACCCATTTTCACCCAACTATTTTTTGGTTTCTAGGTAAATACACAATCTCCCATGTCCCACTTTTCTTTAGAGCATTCATATCTTCCATCATTGCTGATTTCCACCCCGGATTATCAAGTGCTTCCTGAATGTTTCTTGGAACAAACAAGTTAGAGATTTTGGATATAAATGCTTTATGACTTTGAGAGAGTTTTGCATAAGACATGTATTTGGACATTGGCTGATTAGTACAAGAACGAGTACCCTTCCTAATGGCTATAGGAATGTCAAGATCACGAGGTTCTTGTGTAAGAGATTCATGAGGAACAGAAACATAAGTGGGCAAAATAGAAGTGCTATTAGGTAGGGAAGAGTTTATAGTGTCTGAAGTGCTTATAGATTTATTGCCTGGGGCATCTGATTGAGTTTGCACCGAGGAGGTCTCTACTCTTTTGATGATTCTTTTTACTAGAATAAACCATAAGCTTAGAGTTACGTCCCTTAGGAATAGTCTGTAGTATTTCTCCTCCTGTCGAAGACTACAATGCCTGGCAAAGTAGTATTAGGAATACTTATATCCCTTTCATCAGAAATATTGAAATTCAATTCAGGTAGTGTAAATTTGGGAAAATGAGTTTCAAGAGTTTCAAAATCCACGATTTTAGGTAAAGAAGTGGGAATAATTTCCCACAAATTTTCCTCCACTCTGTTTCTTCCCCTGAAGGAATTTTTTTTGAAAATAAGGTTGATGTTCAAGGAAAGAAACATCCATGGTAACCAAGGTTTTTCCAGTTTTTGGGTTAAACTATTTGTACTCCTTTTTGTTTGGAGTATAACCTATAAAGACACATTTTTCAGCCCTCGGATCAAGCTTTGACCGACCCTTACTAGATAAGTGAACATACATGGTACAGCTAAAGAACTTTAGGGGCAGATTAGAATACAAGTCTCAAAATAAATAAATAAATAAATAATGAAGGCATGCAAGAGGGGTACAATAGTTGAGAATGCGAGTGGGCATCCTCTTAAATAAATATGATGATGTTAAAACAGCTTTACCTCAAAGATATTTATGAACATTCATCGAAAACATAATGGCACGAGAGACTTCAAGTAAATGTTTGTTTTTTCTTTCAGCAATACCATTTTGCACAAAAGTAGTTTGGTGATGAATACCTTTTTCTTTTAAAAAACTTCCAAGAGCTTTTTTGAAATACTCTGTGCCACTATCAGTATGAAGAATTCCAATTTTAGTTTGAAATTGATTTTCAACCATGGTATGAAAGTTTTTGAACAAATTCTCAACTTCAGATTTTTCACTCATTAAATAAATCCAACATAAACAAGTATGATCATCAATAAAAGTCCTAAACCAATTTTTTCCTAAAAAGTATTGATCCTGGAGGGACCCCACACATAACTATGAACCAAATAAAATGGTCTTGAAGCTTGATACAGTTCTGAAGGATAATTAGTTTTATGACTTTTTGATAACATGCAGTTTTCACAATGAAATTTAGAACAATCCACACTAAAAATAGCATAGGAAACATTTTTTTTAAGATAGTGATATGATCTGGGATAGAAAATCACTTGGTCGAGTTTTGAAGTCCAAATTGAAGAAGTTGACAAGCCAATGTTCAAGTTTTGTGAAGGGTTCAGGAGCCGAAACGAGTTGGATTCAGGGTTTGGAAGATATTTGGAAAGAAAACGAGTAGCGTGGATGAAAACGGGCATAACTTTCAGCTAGGTTGTAGGATTTTCGTCCATGAGTACATTCCGAAAATGGCATGAAATTCTGCACAAGGCTACGCGAGCTCATGGTACTTTTGGGCTTGCAATCTAACAGAAACATGTCGAGAACAAGTTGGCGAAATTTTTCTATTTTCGCGAGATTTCCTTGTTAGTCTAAGATTCTATTTTATTTCCAACTTTGACAATATTCTATGATTTCCTTGTTAGTCTAAGATTCTATTTTATTTCCAACTTTGACAATATTCTATGACCTAATTACATTTTATTAGGTTTTCTAGCATTAGTATAAATAAGAGATTTATTTCATTGTAAAACTAAGAACCTTTTTGATATTATGAATTAAATGAGATTTCTCTCTTTTTGTTCTTGATTGAACATGTACCGACCTTATCAAATATTGTTATATTTGTGGCGTTCAATCCTTAGAACTTATGAAAGGATTAGGCGCCATTTGTGGCGTTCAGAAATTGAGGTTCGTTGGTTTTTGTAATCAAGATGTCATTCAAATTTCGTTTTTATTTGGTTGCTTGGTTCAATAATTTGCGGGTCGAGATTCTACTGTCTATAACCTGAATTTGGGCTATCCCGACGTTTTCAATTAATTTCGTGATTTTCACGCTGATGCCGTACCCGGGTTCAAGTCAGATAAGGAAAACTAGGATGCCCAAGCCTATTGTGCCACAACAATATTTGATCCTTAACATGGATTTAACCGATACTACTTAGGCCCTGAGCTTTTTAATACTTGGAGTCTTCATCTTCTAAATAATAGAGACCATCTATCATCTTAGCACTCCCAATCGTCTTCCCCGAGCTGTGGTCCTAAAACACGATGAGATTCAAAGAAGGTGACGCGACAATTAGAATCTCTAGTTAGTTTACTGACTTATAGGAGATTATATCAAAGTTTCAGTACATGGAGAATAGATTTAAGCGATAAGGTTTTAGATAAATTTTACAAACCTTTGCTAGCAATGGGAGAAAAGGAACAATCTGTTGTACGGATTTTATCATGACCAAAACAAGGAATATAAATATGAAACAAATGAGAAAAACTTGTCACGTGATCAGAAGCACCTAAATCAATAATCCAAGGAGCAAAATGTGAAATGCATGATAGGGAATTTGATTGACTATCTATTTGAGCAAGAGAAGCATTATTGGAGTTAGATTTTAGTAGTTTAAGAATATGATTCATCCGTGTTTTGCTATAGAGAACAACTTCAGCTTCATGTGCAGTGGACAGGGACGGACCCAGCCCGCCATCCCAGCCCGGACGGAAGTTGACTGGTCAACGCCGACGAGTCAACGTCGACGGTCAGCGATCGTAAGAGCGAAGTCATTTATTAATATTTAATTACATAATATTAAATCGCACTAAACGTAAAAATTATATATATATATATGAAAACGTAATTCAATACAATCCAAAATACAAAAACAATACGCAATACAACCTACTCTGTAGCTGTGACCTTAGACAACTGGATTCGACGTGATCTCATAGTTTGAAAACGTTGCAATATTGCCCCATTCTCAATTTTTTCAAAAATCTCTTTCTCCATGTAAACCACCAAGTTGTCATTTAACCAATCGTCTCCCATTTTATTGCTCAAGTCACTCTTGATTAAATTCATAGCAGAGCATACTCTTTCAACACTTGCAGTTGCCACAGGTAATATCAAAATCAAGGTGATTAGCCTATAAACCAATGGAAAATAACAAGAACTTCCTGTTTCAACCAACTTCTGAGTCACATAAGAAATGTTATTGAGGTTAAAGAAAACTACATTCATTCTCACAAATATAAGGAACTTGTCAAGTTGAGGTCGAAGTAATAAAAGATTTTCATTATTGAAGTCCAAAGGATATAACTGAGCAAGACGTAGCAATTTATCCCTATCAAAAGCTGCAAAGGAATCTTTTGGATTTAAACACGAAATGCAAGTTATGAGCTCAGTAGTTGTCTCGGAAAAACGATCATTCATCTCTTGCAAGATCGAGTCTATCGCATGACAATACAAATCATCATAAAAGCGATGATAATAAGTCACCTGCTGAGCTCCACCCTAGGTCGACCTTTCAATACTACAATATCCTTCATATTTGGCACTAAAATATGTCTAACACGACAGAACTCAATCACCCTGCTCAACAAATTATCCCATCCATTGTCTTTCATGTCCTGTAATGCATACTTACAGACATCCAACAACTGCACGGCATTCTGAATATCCTGATCCTTTTTCTGCAAGGCTTGTGAAAGGTCATCTGTAATTGTAAGAATTTCAAACATAAAGTGGAGACTGAACACAAACCCAAAGTCCTGCATAGTGTCCATCTGTCTTGCGGCCATTGATTTCTGATCTAAATTGACGCCATCTTCTGATATATCCTCAAGAACATCTATGATAGCATTAAACATAGTAATAACCTAAGTAATTGTCAATAGGTGTGAGCCCCATCTAGTATCACCTGGGCATGCCAAATTCATTTTTTGAAATTTACCACTCCCACTACAAAGTTCCCCAATATTAAGCTTCTCTAAAACATCAGCATGATAACTTGTTCGAAGAGCATCTACACGCCTACATGAAGCACCAACCAAATTTACAATAATAGCAAGCATGTTAAATAAATCACCAAGCATATTATTCCTACGTACCACGGAAACAACTACTAACTGAAGTTGGTGAGCAAAGCAATGGACGTACATAGCATATGAGTTTTCTCTTAAAATTAAAGCTTTCAAACCATTGAACTCACCTGACATATTGCTAGCTCCATCATAACCTTGACCTCTCAGGCTAGATATGCTCAATCCATGCGTAGAAAACATTGCATCAATGGCATCCTTCAGTGATTGGGCACAAGTATCAGGGACTTGTGTAATGCCCAAAAAACGCTCCTTTACGAGCCCACTTTTGTCAACAAACCTCAAAACAATCGCCATTTGTTCTTTTATGGAATTATCACGAGCCTCATCAACCAAAATTGAAAACAAACAATCACCCATCTCATTGGTAATAGCCCTTGTTGTCTCTACGGCACAACAATTAACCAAGTCTTTCTGGATCTTTGGTGAAGTCATTTGATCATTTGCAGGAGCATTGCTAAATAACACTTGTTTAACTTCAGAACAACGAGCTGTATACCAATCTAGTAGCTCAATTAGATTTCCTCTATTACGAGACTCTTTGGATTCATCGCGACCACAAAATGCCAATCCTTGCATTAAGAGGAATCTAGTACAATCCAGCACCGCAGTCAATCTCGTCCTATAATTTTTTTGTTGACCACTACTTTGGCTTGAAATAACGTAGGATATACTTTGTTTTTGATTCATCAAGTTGGTACACTTTGCGAATGCTTGATGATGAGCACTATCAAAGAGACCAACATGTTCTTTCAATGTCTGTTTGTGCTTCCAATCCCTAAAGTCGATCCTAGTGAATGTATGTCCATCCTATTGACCCCCTCTATCCGGTTTGAACAAATAGCAATACAAACAATACGCCGCATCCTTTTCGATACTGTACTCCAACCAATCAAATTCAGCAAACCATTCTTTCCTAAAACACCTGTTATCACTTCCCATCTGCCTTCTTGGAAAGTCATGTCCATGTGGTTGACAAGGACCCTTCTCTAAGTACGCCATCCTAACATCATCTCTAACATTAGGATCATATGACTCAATAGGGGGGCGTTTCCCTGGATCGGATACAAGATCATCCGAATTGAATTGAGTCTGAGACTTCTTCGTGTTAATTAACACATCGAGTGCTCTACTAGAAGCAGTGAAGGGACTAGATGAACCACTAGAACCGGAAGATATATGTATGAACTTTCGTTTAGGTTGAAAAAATCGTTCCATAATCTACAATTGCAAAATACCCTAAATTAAAAATCAATCACCAATTCACAATCACCATCATCATTCATCAAGATATCCAAATGAAAATAGCCTAATAAAGTTGTAAGTTCTTGAAAACACACAATACAGATTACAGTCAGATTATGCAATCATTTACCAATTACCAACACAGCAAGTCAGTAACACTCTTCAGTTTTAACAAATAAACTCCAAATTAAACACCAAATTTATGACAAACTTACAAGTCACAAGTCACAATTCACAAACACCAAATTAGACAAATTCACAAACACCAAATCCAAATTTATGCATTTCATTTTACAATTTCAATTTGCAGTGAAAAAATTAAAATTCATTATAAACCATCTTCTATCAGTAAATCAGTATATACTATCAGTCTATCACAGATTCACAGCCAGAAAGACAAAATAATTCATAAAAAAAAATTACAGCCGACAACGAAAGAACTTACGGTTTCGGCCCTCGAGTTTCACAAAACCGGCTGCCCAATGCCTACGTCGCTGCCACCTGCCGGAGAAGTTTGCCCTTGCGACGGTGTCACGGTCACGTTGGGTTGAATCGACTGATTGCTCAGGCCAGTACTTGGTCGGGAGAGTTGAGGGATTGGAGGGAATTCGGGAATGGCTATTGGCTAATTAGGGATTGATTTCAAAATTGATTTCGATTTTGTATAAATTGGATAGGCTAGGCATGTATATATCCAATCCAATTAAAAAAAAAAAGAGGAATGGGCTACTTTGGCCCAATCTCAAAACAAACAAATATATGGGCTGATTCTTCAGGTCCAATCTAAAAAAAAAAAAAAAAACTTGGAGAAGACGAACCAGGCGCTCCGGCGGATCCCAGCACGGGCGGCCGCCCCCCGTCGTCGGGTGCTGGGTCCGTCAGTGGCAGTGGATGCGGTTAGAGGCTGTCCATGGTGAGCAGCTAGAGGCCATCAATGGTGGGTGATTGAACCTGCCTTCATGTTTTCCTTTCCAGTTTGCTGGTTTACCATGGATCTTCCAGTGTGTGTCATGGGCATGCCTGGTTTGTTACAATGATCACACCACAGATAGGGCTTCTCTTCAATCTTCCTCAGATTGGTTCGACCAACAGCAAGGGCAGAACTTTCAATGGTACTGACCATTGTTTTCTTACCGAGCATGATAAGTTGGTGACTCTCCTCACAACGAACTTCAAAGAAAACTTTCTCGATTGATGGTAGAGGTTGTTTGCCAATTATCCTTCCCCTAACCTCATCAAACTCAGTGTTAAGTCCAATACGAAATTTAAAAATACGGTTATCCTCCACTGTCTTCTTATAGTGGTTACAATCCTCCGAGGATTTCCACTCATAACCACTGAATAAGTCTATATCCTGCCATAGGCGTTTCAGAGAATTAAAGTACTTGGTGACACTGTCCTCTCCTTGGCAGATTTCTCCAAGTTTCAGTGTCAATTCATACACTTATGACTGATTTCCCAAGTCTGAATACATTTGGTTGATGTTGTCCCAAAGCTCTTTAGCAGTCTCATAGCACATGTAGTTGGAGCTGATATCTTCATTCATAGAATTGACCAACCAAGTTATCACCATAGACTTCTCGGCATCCCAACTCCCAAGTGGGATGAGTGGGATCCTTGAGGACGGGCCCTTTCTCTCTCATCAGATAGCCAATTTTGCCTCTTCCACGAATGTACCTACGCATGACTGGGACCAGCCAGCGAAGAAAATTTTCTCCACTTAGGCTTATTGTAGTAATCTGGACAGAATGGGAATATGGAGGGGAAACATGTGACCTGTTGATGGCCGTCTCGGTTGAATTGCCCAAATAGTCACTGAACTTTACGTTATGCTTCCAAGGGGTCACTGAACTTTTAAAATCACCCAAGTCATCACTGAACTTTGTAAAAGGTTTCCACGAGGTCACTGAACTTTAAAAATCACCTAATTCATTACTAAACTTCGCAAAAAGTTTCTACGAGATCACTAAACTTTGCAAAATATTTCCTAGGAGATCACTGAATTAGTGACTCGTGGAAACCTTTTACAAAGTTCGGTGATGAATGAGGTGATTTTTAAAGTTCAATGACCTCGTGAAAATCTTTTGCAAAGTTCAGTGATGACTTTGATGATTTTGAAAGTTCAGTGACCTCTTGGAAGCATGGGGTAAAGTTCAGTCACTATTTGGACAATTCACTCGTGTTTGTGGACTCAGAACCAATGTCAGACATGGTGGCGGACGGCTAGGATTTTCTTTTCTCGTTTAAGAGATCTGGAGCTCTAATACCATGTAAACTAATATGAGAAAGAAAAGTATTGTATTGCCGTAATTTTGTAAGTTTACAACGTACAATTAAATAGAAATACAAGAGAGCTATTATAGGAAACTATCAACTGTATAAAATCAAATCATCCTAACTAATTTTCTTGATTCTACCTTTGACTCAACTCGCCTATATTTACACTCCGATCACCTTAATATTCGGTATGATTAAAACTAAATATTCTCCTTTCCAACAAGTATAAACTGAGAACATGTTTGGCTAAGCACAAAAGGTTGGACATCAAGTTAGGGATGTCAACATGGCGGTTATAAGATGGGTTGGCCATTTCCACTCCCGTTCCATCAGATTTTTTTGTTACCTTACCCCATCCCCATACCCGCTTAAAGCGGGACGGGCGGGTTCGGATCGGATCGGGTCGGGGCAAGTTTTATGCCCCATTTATTTTTTCTTATTCTTTTTTATTTATTATATTTTTTACTTTTTTATATCTTTAGTTAGTAAATATTATTACTTTTTTACCAATATATTAAAAACAACTTATGTTCTCTTAAAAAATGATGATAAATCTATTATTTTTGTTTGATAAAAAACTTAAATTTGAAATTAACTTTAAACGTGATGGGTAGCGGGGCGGGGATTATGTTTTCCGTACCCGTTCGATACTCGCTTTAGTGCAATGAACCTCATCCCATCCCTGCCCCGTTTAGAGGTGTCAATTTGGGTGGTCCGGGCCGGGTCGGCCCGCCAACATGTGAGCCCGGTAACGGCCCGAGTGAAAAAAAGCCCGCCCGCTGCGGGTTCCGGGCCGGTTACGGGTCGGCCCACAATTTTGGACTACAACCCAGGCCTGCCCGCTGACCCATCCGGGTCGAGCCCATGCGGGTCACGGATCGCGCGGGTCGCGGTTCGTTCCGATTTTGACCCGTATGATTGTATAAATAAAATTATAAAAATATAGAATTTTTCATATTTATAGCAAAAAATATATTTTTTTATTAAATGTAAACTAAGAATTGAACAAAATGATAAATTCATAATTATATCAATAAATTTTTACATAGAATTCAAATTTAATGTTACATGAATTATTTATAACTTTACAAACTTCTATAACATTATCTTCTAAATTTATTGGAGAGCAACTATTATTGAAAATAGGATTTTGAGAAAAAGAATCGCGAGAATCCATAATATAGTAAGATTAAAAAATTTAGTAGTGACTAGTGAGAATCGAGAAAAAAGAAATATAATCAAGATGATGATGATATTTGCAATTGAATAATTGTAATTGTAGTAAGGTAGCAACAAGTATGAACTATGAAGTATAAATGTATAATAACTAATGAGAGGGTATTGTAAAAATAATTGTAAAAATAATCTCCCCCCCCCCCCCCCTTTTTTTAATTTTTATTTTTTTTTTTCAATTTTTTTTTACGGGCCGCGGGTTAACCGCGGCCGTGGGGGTGCAACCCGCGAAGCCCTCGGGTTACACCTCATTGGCCCGTGAACCGCCCGCACGGGTCACGGGTCGGCCCACGATCCCGGTTTTCACGGGCCGGTTTTTACGGGTCATGGTTGGCCCGTCCGTCTTGACACCTCTAGCCCCGTTCACTCGGTTAGGCGGGTAATCCCTGCCCCATTCGGGGCGGAACCCTACGGGTATCGGGTTAAACATATTTTTTTGCCATCCCTAGATCAAGTTGGCCAAAGGGAAGGTGGTAACAATCGACATTTGCCATCTTACTTGTCAAAAAGACAAATTTCCCAACACATAAGCTTCTTAGATTTCTTTCTATAAATAGTGGTGTTTATTGAACAAACAAGTAATGAGAAATATAGATAATCGATCTATACATATTATTCTATTACGTCAAGACTATTCAACTTGATTATATAAGAGAATTTAGGCAAGACATCAGCCCACGTGTTAAGCTCGTTCCAGTAACATATTTACATCATTGGTAGTAGAACTATACGTAGTTCACTGTTAACTTTTCCCTGAAAAATTTGTTTTCGACATTATTAGAAGTTAAGATTGTAACTAGCTCAAGCGCCACCACCACCATTAAACATATCAAGTCCGATGCACTTTTATCACCTGCAATACACCATCACAGCCATCAAAATGGTCGTCGGGATTGAAACGGTCGCCGGAGCAATCCTCGGAGAGATAGGGTTGGTGGAGGTGAGGTGGGGTGGGGTGGGTTAATTATATTATATTTGAATTAAATATTAAATAAATAAATATATATATATATATATATAAATAAATAAATAAATATATATATATATATATATATATATATATATATATATATATATATATATAATTGAAATTAACACTTGAATTTTGAAATAATTTAACAAGTTTGTTAGTTTTGAAATGTGATTTTAATATGTAGGATTTATGTATTGTTCCCATTAAACTACGTCTGGTACTAAAATTTTACAAAGTGGTGCTTTAATAATGAATATAGATTGGAAACACACTGTTAAATAAACACCTTTCAATTGTTCTTTGGTTTCATTTTGGTTCCAATGAAACAAAAGATACGGAACTACAGGATGAGTATGTAGGATGTCCAAATAATAATCTGATATCTTGTAATCATTCAAGCCTGTATCCACACATGCAATCAACGGCAAGTTATGGAGGGGGGCATCTGGTGATACTGTCCCAAAATGGTGGGCGGGTTCCTCTCCCCAGCTTTGGCATGGATTCTCCCAAGAATGGTGCTGATGACAGTCTCTAAAGGAAGTACGACAACTGCTTTTTCTTTCTTGAACCTCCTTCTCCATATAGATTGTTCCATTGCTCTAATTCATTCATTACAGATCCCTCAGAAGCAAAACTGGCAGAAACCTGCAGATCCAAGAGATATAAGAATTTTGTGATGTAAATTTCTGATGCCTGTATAATAGAGACACTGCGCTCTCTGGATCTTGAATTTCAATTTTTTTAATCCAGTCTCGGGTTAGTAATTAGCCATTACATGCTTTAACTCGACCAAGAATATAATATTGCTAAAACCTTCTCAATTGGCTCAAACGTGATGCTTTGGTAGAGAGGTTGTTTAGAGGCAGATAGAAACCAGCAATGGTGAGTATTCCAACATTAAGACCGAGTCATGTTACCTGATTCTTTGCCTGCCTCATGTCTTCCATGTTCAAGGGCCTAAGAGTAATTACCCTTTCCTCTTTAGTTTCTTCTTTTGAATCTGTATCATCTTGGGAACTTTGCCCTCCTTCATCTTTCTGCTTCTTTTCCTATGAGACGAAATACTTAGAAACAGATATCCAGACATCTACAGGAGATTAATACAAAAATGTTTGACAGATATAATATAAAATTTACCATATCCTTCTGTCTTTCTTGTTGTATCAGCTCTCTAACTGGTCGATAAGCCGCTGTTACACACAAATTCTGCAATCCAATATTTAGTGACAAGAGTCAGTGCCAGATGAAAAACTTAAGAAGCTCGTGTAAAAACACAAACCTTGAGATCGCTTCCAGTATATCCTTCAGTCATGGTTGCAATCTCCTTGAAATCTAAGCCTTCGATTTTTTCTTTAGACAGAAGAGTTCTCAAGATCATTTCTCTGCTCTCTGCAGAAGGTAGACCGACCATAACTCTGTTCGCCAGTAAAACAAACTCGGTAAGATAAGTATAATGCATGAGCATGAAACAAATTTGCTCAATTCCCTCAGCAAGAATTTTTAGTCAAATTTCACAATGACGTACAATCTGAAGATTATTAGGGTGAAACTCAAGGAAATTCAGGATGTGACACAACCAAGGACTGCATTTTCTGACTGGAGTCGAGAATATACTTTCATTAGTAAGATACAACTATGAATATACCTGCGTTCAAACCGCCTAATGATTGCTTCGTCAAGGTCAAAAGGCCTATTTGTTGCCGCAAGAACAAGAATGCGCACCCCAGGTTTCGTCAATAGCCCATCCCAATGTGTCATGAACTCGTTCTTAATTTTCCGCATTGCCTCATGTTCTCCTGCTTTTGTCCGCTGTCCTAGCATGCTATCAACCTCGTCCACAAAAATGATAGTTGGAGCAACCTTTGCCGCAAGGGTGAAAAGAGCTCGGACATTCTTTTCATCTTCCCCAAACCATTTTGAAGTAATTGTTGACAATGAGACATTTATAAAGCTTGCTCCAGCCTCATTGGCAATGGCCTTTGCAAGCATTGTTTTTCCAGTACCTGGAGGACCAAAGAGTAATATGCCTTTGCATGGCTTAAGAAGCCCGCCATTGAAGAGGTCTGGTCTTCTAAGAGGAAGCATGACCAGCTCCTGAAGTGATTCTTTAATATCATCCAAGGAACCAACATCAGCAAATGTAACTCCGATCTCATTTGCAGGAATAACCTCTGACCTTATGCGCTTTTCAAATTCATTGTCAGGAGGAACTTCCTGGGATTTAGCATGACAAATTATGACAAACTGAAGGAATGAGAATAGATAGTACATGTTAAAAGAACATGGAAAACTGTAAATGAGTTTTTCAAAACTGCTGATCGAGCTATAGTAGATGTGAGACTAAGGTATTCAAAATTGGCATTTATGTGCCATGACAAAAGATGACTACAAATAAATGAAACCAACATTATTTTTGAAGAAATAGAAGTTCAAGGATTTTCTTTCATATCATACACTGAAATCAGTTGCTAGATTTGAAGAAAAATTCCAGTGAGAGAATAGTTTCTTAATTGATATATTAAGAGAACTCTAAAAGGAGAAAGGTAAGAATCGAAAAGGAGAGAAGTTAAGAACAGTTCAACAAAACAATGGACCTATAGGTTTTGATCTATAGTTTCCATTCTCTTTCTTTTCCTTTAGATATCAGAAAAATTAGGCTTACTGGGGCTTTTGATACTGATGAATTTTCTCCATCCTTATTTGCTGAAGAAACTGATTTTTCCGCCTCAGTTTTGCTTTCAGTTGTTGGGTCAGACTTTGAATCAGGTTTTAGTCCCACATTGTGTTCCCCTTGTATATCCTAAAGAAGCATAGCAAAGTACAATGAACTACTGAAAAAGCTTGTCAACTTGTTGCAAAGAGGAACTGAGGCAGTAGAAGACAAACCTTGGAAGATCCAACATTAGCCTCCAGTTTCAGGGTATCTTTTCCACCAGTTTTTCCCTCTTGAAATATACTTAATCCATGCGACAAACTGTCCCAGCATAGTGAAGGCATAGCCGTTTACGAAGCAGGAACGAAAAACAGAAACATAAAATAAAAACCTAAACATTGAAAAAATAAATCATTTGACCTACCTGTTGGATGATATAACGAGCTTTCCATTACGATACACCAGATCTTTGTTATTCATCAAATGATATGATATAGCTGAAACCACAATTTCCTCTATACTGTTGCTGAGAACCATTGTGTCCACATGACAGATTGATTCTAAATCATCACACTCGAGATCATTTGCTGCAAGTACCTCAGCAATATGATTTTTGTTATCCTGAAGATGAATCTTCTTCATATCCTCTTCCAGTTGGGCTTTCCAGCTGATGAGATGAGTCTCATCTTCAGGCGGTCTAATCTCAATGTTGTAAGGAAACAAAAGACCAAGTCTCTCATCTATTTCAGCATAATGATCATCAAAGTCCAACGTCCGAGAACCAAGAACCAGTACCGATCCTGATAATTTCTTTAACATTCTATCGAACAATTTGCATAGTCTCGAGGATTGAAGAAAAAGTCTCTCAACGTCCCTGATGTAGAGAATGATGCAACTGGTTTCTGAGACTGCAACCAACACCTGCAAGTGACCTTTTCAAAGTTAAATATAAAATTAAAGTTGCCGTGCATAATTATCTTGTAGCAGCAGATAAATTAAAAGATTTGGCAAGACCACACAAGATGTACGAATGGTTTCAGATTAGATGCTCAAGAATACAATGAGCACAACGAAAAAAAAAAAAAAAGATCCGTAAAAGAATAGCATATACGGATTGGAGATGAGTGATCAATCCGTAATGAAATTACCTTATAAAGTGACTGTAAGAAAACTTTTTCATCAAATGACCAGCTGCTGATGCACCTGGAAAGAGCTGATGAAACCGAAACAAAGATCATCAAGATAAACAATATGTCAATGATAATTGGATGGAATGCATTGACGAAAGCAGGTATATTACTGTATCAGGAACTCAAGCAAAAAGCCAAAACATTGAATAAATATTTGCGGATTATTTAAGCTTCTATTGGTGTAGTATGCATATACACAAATAGCAGAGTACAAAAAAGCCAGGTTGCTGAGAATATTGACACAAACCTGAATTATTCAAAGAAGAGGACTGCGAGCTAATACTACTTATATCTGAAGAGACACAGGCATTTCTTTGATGCTTTAGAGAATTATTGACTCCTTGTGTACTCCTGTAACGCTCAAAAATTAAGATTATACATGTATTTGACCTAGATTGACACTTTCGTGTTGTGACCATAATTCACAGCTAGAATACCTTGCTTTACAACTCAATTCACTGCTTTTCCTTGACAATGCACCTTCATAATAATACCATAAATGACACACTTGGTCAGTCATCAAGAGAAATTAAAAAAATATAAAACTGTAAATACATGGAATATTGAATAACTCAACTAGAATGACTTTGCGTTGGTTGAAAAATTATATCCCAATTATTAGCCTATGATTGTCTAATGTTTATAAATTGTTTATAAACAGTAAAACCACTTTTATCCCATACAGTGGAACACACAAGTACTATTCACTTATTCATCACTCATTTCTATCTACTTATAAATTAAACTGTTTGTAAACACTTTCCAAAAAAACTTTTAGTTTACCATCAAATCCTAGACACACAGCGTCTAATCTGGCTGTTGCATTTAAATTACTGCTTGCCAAGTTGCAAGATGGCTTGCAATTTAGATGGCTTATTTATACTATTTTGCTAGTTCTCTACACATAGATGGAGAAACGATAAAGGTCTTCCAACAGTAGTGTGAAAAGAAAACAACCTTAAGTAAGAACAAAGAGGCAGATAGAAATTATTGGAATATGCCATTTAAATAATTTACCTGTGTTACAGTCTTTTGGTGGAAGAATAGAGAAGGAACCAATCAAACTGGACATCCTTTCCAACGTCGCTTCTGAGATAGACCTCTGGAAAGACTATAACAGAAAAACAAGCAGAATCAGTGTACTTTTCACTTTAATCAAGTAGGTTAATTTCATTCTCATGGAAAGGAATATAATGTTATAGTCATTCAGTAATCTAATTCCCGAGATAGCTACAACATTTATGCCTAAATACCTCCATAGCATTCATGAACAATGAAGTGAAACGGATCATTCTTCTGAGTAGATGAAAGAACTTACAGTTTCTGTTTTGGCACTGCCATACTTGCTTTGCATCTATATATGATTTACCCATATAAGTAAACAAGAAAATATATTAGTATAAAAAGTGGGAAGAATCAGCATAGACGGAGATTTCCGTCCAAGATTATCACCTTAAGTGAAAAGTCAGTTATGTCCAACAGTAACAACTTCGCTTCAAAATGATGTGCCAGAGCCTTTGCAAGAGTTTGCTGATAAAATTCTATGAAAATATGCAAAATAAAAATCACAATTTGCAAGAAGATACTGCACAAAGTTTAGTTTCAAAAATATATAGAGATGCAATATCCAATAGCATACCAGCAGGCCCTGAGAGCAATATAGCCCGACTAGCAGGAGAGAGATTTCGAGTGTGCTTAGAAACATCTAAGTGCTTTAGATGAACATATGCCGCGCTGGTTAATAACACCCGTGTACGCTCACTGTCAAATCCATCAAAAAATAACTTTTCTTTGGATTTGTACTAAGTCCATTCCAAGATATGGAATATGATTACGTCAAAAGTATATGCGAATCTAATAGTCAGGTTTACATGTAAAGAATTTAACTGAATGGTAACAAGAGATTCAGCAAGAAATCAAGATGGTGTAGGATCATAAAAAAAAATAATAAATTGCAGAGATTAAAAAAAATACCATATAAACCAATAAAAATGATTTTGAATTCCAGAATTTTTTCATAAAAGATAATCGAACAATATAAAAATAAAAAACACTAAATTAAAGATAAATTGTGATTCTTTGAAATAAGGAGCATCAAGCTATATCATAGAAAATTTCTTTAAAAATAGAAAACCTTCTAAGTTACAAATTGAACAGAAAATAATTTCTCCAAAAATAAAATTTCCTCCAAATAAACAAATCATCAAAATAAAAAATGAAGAAAAATATTTGCTAAAAAAGGGATTTTATTTTACCTAAGAAAATAAGGGAAGTCATCAAAGTTGACCTCGCTATCTTTGCCATCAACAACCAATCTTAAAAGCTCCTGTTTAATTTGTTCGGCGTTGATACCCTCCGCTTGCAAACCAGAACCACCACCGGTCCATTTGCTAACAGTCTGACCCGAAACTAACCCGAGCCCCACGCCCACCCCTACCCCTACTCCCAATGCCGACAACAATATATGCTTTTGTTCCATCCCTTTAACATGTGCTCACAACAATCAACACAAACGTTCAGATATACACACGCACACATACACACATATATCTGTGTATGTGTATATCTCGCACCGAATTCCTCGCCGATTCTCACCAAGATCTAAAGCCTTTTTCTTCAATCCTTTTGCATTAAAATAAATAAAGTGTTTTTCTGTACGTATAATTTACACAGCTTTCTATTTGACAATATATTTTTCTTGTTTATATATTGTATGAAGATGCAGAGTAGGATTTGGAGAGCGACAGAGGGCAGAGAAAATAGAGAGAGAAAGTTGCGTAACTCCGAATGCGCAGGAGAAAAATTGGCCATGGTGCACTATATATAGGGGCCGGCCCCAGCTGAGAAAATGGTGGACTGATCACTGATGGAAAAAGAAAAGGAGAAATTAATTGACTTATTGACTTATAAGTTATAGTTACCAAAAGTTCTTTATACAATGTTGGGTTACAACCTCTCACAAGGGAGGTGTGGCCCACTATTATTTAAATTGCGGGGCCCACTCCCCTTGTGAGAGTTTGTAATTCAATGTTGTAACCCAACATTGTACATATAGCATTGTTCTAGTTACCAATAAAATGATTAAAAGCTGTTATTATGCCCTCGTTTTATCCAATTATTTTCAAAATACATTATGCATCAATTTATTATTTTAAAATGTATTCTAGACAAAAAAAAAAAAGGGGGGGGCTCAAACAAGTCTTATATGTTGGTAAAGTTGATTAAAATTGATTGGCTCCAAGAAATGTTAATGAAATAAAACTTTCTTGACTGCTTATTCGTTGATTAAATTTCATTTTTAATTCATTGAAACGTGCTATTAAAAATGAAATTTAATCAGCGAATAAGCAGTCAAGAAAGTTATGTAATTTCAATTTGACAATAGGGTTGGTGATCCAACAACCCCCTTTATACATATCTTTAATAAACACACTTTATTTATAAGTATAGAGTTATTTTGAGCTTTTTTTTTTTTTTTTTTTTGATCTCAAAATTTTATGTAGTCGAGTTTTTGGGTTGAAAAGCTTGTAGTTGCGTATCAAAACATTACTACTTAAAGCCATTGGTTAGTCAATTAAGTTTTTTCAATTTTTAAATCTTTAACCTTCGATTTGGGTGAAATTCGTACGATCGTTCAACCATTTTCACTCAAATGAGAACCTAAGTCCGAAGTTTAAATATTTGAAAATTTGATAAAAAAAATACTTCAAGTTGTAATGTTTAGAGACAATTGGCAATGGGCAGTTGGGACATGTTAGATAACACCCCCTAAAATTATTAGTCACCCAAATTATATGCCATTGACTGGCATCATTAGATAATTGTTTAAATCTTTTTTTTTTTTTTTTTCTAAATTTCACAATTTTTTAACTTTTTATGTAAGCTCCTGTTTGGTACAAATTAAAATTTTCATTTTCATTCTTCTACTCATTTTCAATCATACATTTTTCAATAAAATAATATTTTCCATCACATCAATAACTTTTCTTTCTTTTTCAACCACAAATTCTCCATCAATCTACTATTCCAGAATACATTCTTCCAAAATAATGTGATTCAAACACATCCTCCTCTAAGTTAAACCAAAAAAAGGAAATAGAAAAAGGAAACACGTAAGAGTCCGTTTGTCATGTCTTTTACTTTTGTTTTTGCTTTCTATAGAAGAGTTCTTGAAAGAATGTACCTAAATTTTTGTTTGAAAATTAATTTTTAAATGCAGTTCCTATTTCAGAAGTGTTTTTATAAGAAGTCACGTTAAGACCAACTTCCTCTAAAAGTTGTTTTAATTTGAAGAGCACTTTCATAAAATTAGTCAAAATGGTGGTCCATTAGCTATTTATAGGTCTCAAAAGTTCATTTTAACTTTTCAAAAATAATGTCAAACGACCCCTAAATAATGGTTAATGTTATTACCTGATTGTACATTCTTAAAATTCATCGGACAAGAATTCTTCCTATTTGTTGTTCTCTTTTGCCACTTTGAATTATTTGAGACTCATGAATAGTTTATTAAAAAGTGTCACTTCAACTCTTACATATAATTTTGTAAAATATATGGCACAAAAATATTTGACCTAACTATTGCATGTTATGCTAAAAGTGAAATTTTATTAATTTTAATGAAAATATAATAAGATTACTTAACGTTTACGCTCCCAAAAGGCCACTTTGCACATGTTTACTTATTTTATCACTTAGGCCCACAAGAATTTCGGAGAAATTTGGAGGCGGCTCACAACATGACTTTTGTTTTTAAGTCTACCAAATAATCTTTACCCTTTCTCCATGAATTCATCATCTTCATTTTTCCTTTTTCAAAAATTAAGATATTATTATTGTTATTATTGAGATTTTCCAATTTTTTTACGGTATATTTAGTAAAATAGATTGAATTTTAATAAAATCAAAATCTTATTCATGGTATTAATTAATCATGTCCAAACTAGAATATGTAGGGCGTGTTCGGTAGAGATTTAAATCGAATTAAAATTGAAAAACTAGCCATTGTTGTTGACTTTTATTAGACGAGTGAGACTTAATAACGGTCATATTTTCAATTTTAATTTTATTTTAATCGAAAACAAATATACTGCTAATATCCTTTAACAACTTCTACAACTTACAATCTCCAACTCCATCTGCAAGTCCACCAAGTCATCAAAGTCATACAGTAGGAAGAAAATGAAAGAAGAGAAAAATGCGCACAAATATATTTGATTGGCTCATACAATATTACTTTCATTTAAAAATTGACAAATATACTAAAATCAGAATATAACGAGGACATCTTTTATTATAATGTATATATTATGTCTAAGCTCAGGATCTCTCTAATAATGAGAAAATTGCTTATATATTAGCTCTGATCTACGATCTCCTCGTATATAGGTAAGTATTAAAGTCTTGAAATTTCATTTTATAAAGTAGTTTTTGTTAAAAAGAATATCTCTATTCCTTGTATGTTTATCATTCTTTTCATATTTAGGCAAGGTCCAGAGTGACTTATCAATGACACGGAACTCACTGTTCATGGAATAATGGTCATATTGGAAAGATGAGTCCTTCAAGAAAACTGCTTTATGAATTCCTAAAAATTAGGGTAGAAGGAATTATCTAAAAGAATCAAGTCCAACAAAGAAACTTAGTCCAAGATGGAAACGAATTACAACTAAGGAGGTTTTACCACATTAAACCAAATCTTCATAACCCAATAGGCCAAGACAGTTTACTTAATCGTCGAAATGTCAAAGGTGATCGATTCTTTTTTCTGGTACGATTATCTTAGAGCCTAATGGTGCTTGTTTTGGATCAAATAGTGCATACTCTGCACTTGAACGAGATAACGAAAAAAAAAAAATATATGTGAATTCTATCAACACAAACAGCCTATTTCCCAAAACCCCATTAGTTTCTTGAAGGCTGAAACCAAATATGTTATTTTCCCTAGTTCACCAAATGTGACACTATAATCTCGTTGTAGATAATGGCCCACAAGAAAGCAATAATATTACCAATCCCTATTCCTCAACTTTTTGCATTCTTTTTGATTGGTTGAGTGGAGATCTATGCATAGCCCCTATTGTACGTAGCATGTGGAAAATTCCTTTGAAAATCGTCCGATGTGAAAGCCAATGGCACAAAAGCTCTTACGTTATGACTTGGAGAGAGATATGTGCAATTTTTTTGAGCTTTCATACCACGTTTCCATCTACCCAAAAAAGTGCACAGCACACCAGAGAACTTATAAGAAAAAAAAATTAAAAATTCTATTTATTTTTGTGTAATGTACCATCTAGTAATTCATGAGTAATTTAACTAGCTCTCGATAATATTTTTTGAAAATAAAATTTCATTTTACTGAACATTTGAGTAGATACAACTATTCTCTCATTGTTTCAAATTAGTCAACTTTTTATTTTCCATACGCATGCCTATTCAATCTTAACGTATATGATGATGCGGAATATAGATGGCGCTTAACTTCAACTTTTTGTCACATAATTATGCACATTAACGGGTTGTAATGACCATCAAATTAAAACACGATACAAAGTCGAGACACCAATTGGATTTTTAACACTGATAAAAACAAATCAAATTATTTTGCCACGTCGACAAGGCTGTTTTCCAGTTCATCAGCACATGGTTTAATGGCCATCTTACGTTATTATTTGTTGGGTTACACGAAATGCCATATGAGTTTTGGCTTTTTTGTACAAGTTGTGGTCCTTGAGAAATAACACACTTTTTTCCAGCTTCCTTTTCTTCCAAGAAAAAAATAGAGGATGCGGCTTTACAATTTTTCTAAGGCATCTCTAAACTTGGTAATTAATTATACTGAAATATATCAACTTTATTGTGGACTAAATCTCTTCCTTAAAAAACAGAGGGCCTCTTTTCTTTTTTTTTTTTAATAAATAAGGATTGACCTTTTTTGAAGAACTGCAGTCATGTATTCAAATTGGTTTTATGGCTATGAATCTCAGAATTGAGAACCAATCCACTCTAATTCGATTCTCGGTTCCATCAAATGGAGGGTAGAATATTCACGGAACAATTGACATATCGGTTCCGTGGAATGGCTTGGTTTCATGTCCAAAATTCTCAATGGTATCCAGTTTAATCTTGAACTTCTCCAAGGCAAAAATATCATCATTTTAACTAATATGCCCTTAGCCATGTCTTTACAAATCAAAAGGAAAAAAGTGTGGACAATTAGTTAGAGTAACCGGCGTTGTAGCAAAAATGAATCCCTCTCAACTGGATTAGTTCATTTGAACAAGTCGAAGTTGATAAAAGGTATTTCTTGGTCCCAAAAGAATGCAACATGACGAGTTGGTTTAGTTTGGTTCTCATCAAAATCAAGTCCATGAGACTAATGTGGTAATCAAATGCGTTTTTACTAAAATTTCACGAATTAATATGTAATCAGAATTAGGGCTGTCCGTGGGTCGATTCGATTCGATTTTGAAGAGACCCGATCCAATCCAAAACTTTCGGATATTTAATAAATGGACCCGTAGGGTCCAAATATAATTATGGAACCATTCGGATTCGGTTCAATCCGATTCGGTTCGTTTCCGTACCATAATTAATTTTTTTAATATTTACAGCAACACTATATAAATACAACTAATGATATTTCATTCGTAACTTTTACAAATTAACGTAGTCCAATTCAAAAATATATAAATAACTAGCCGTCCAATAAGATTAATTCAACGCATACAAATATCAAAAAGTAGATATTAATATTACAGCAACACTACAAAAAGTAAATTCATTTGCTTCAAACAGCATGCCTGCATAAAGAAAATGAAATATAAATTAAAAGTTATAAAAATAAAATATTTTTAAATATTGGTAATACTTACCAACTATTTGATTTAATCATCAATTGCTTGACTTGTCGTGTTAAGAAACTCTACAAGTATAATTGAAAATGCACAATTAACAAACACAAATAAAAGAAAAATTATTCAACTAATAAGATTTAATAAAAAAATATAATATATATTTATTACTAACCTTTTTTGTAGGGTTTGGGTTGTTAAAATGAGCTAATGCTTTAAGGGAAAAATTCATAAATAAGGTGTATTCTTTACACCAATTCAAAAATAAGGTTTATAGTTTGAAACTTCAAAAATCAGGTTTTTTTTTTTTTTTTTTTTTTTTTTTTTTAATTCTAATATAATATAATATAATAAACCCACCCCACATGCACCACCCCCTACTCCGGTGACTATTCCGACGACAATTCCGACCACCACTTTTCTCCGGCTCCGATTCCGGCGACTGCTCCGATTCCGACGACCATTCCGACGAGGTCACAGATTTTTAAAGAGTCACGTATTATTATAGTCACCGGTCACATTTTGGTCACAGATTTACAATTTAGTTAGTCACATATTATTTTTCAGTCACGGATAATAATTCTTATAGGTCACATATTATTTTACGGTCACAGTTCAAAAATTTTGTAGGTCACAATTATTTCTTTGGTCACATATTTCAAATTTAGTTGGTCACATATCAAAATTTATAGGTCACACGATCACATATTTCAAAAAGCTTGTTTGGTCACGTATTATTTTTGAGTCACATATTACTAAATTTTTAGGTCACGATTAAGTAATCGATCAGATTACCAAATATTTGGTCACATACCCTCAAATACTTGGTTACATAACCAAGTAATTGGTCACATACACCAAATAGAGGTCACACATCACATCACACCACACCATACCAACACCGCTTGTCACAGATTAAATATTTGGTCACAGATAACCAAATATTTGGTCACACACCACCAACAATAACCACCAACGTGGCCGCCCCCGCCACAAAATCGCCACCACCACCATAGATCCACCAACAATAACAACCAACGCACATCACACCACCAACAATAACCACCAACGTGGCCGCCCCCGCCACAAAATCGCCACCACCACCATAGATCCACCAACAATAACAACCATAGATCCACCAACAATAACATCACTGAATAGCCAAAAAAAAAAACAAAAGAAAGAAAAAAAAAATACGACGTGAAATCGGCTAACTCACTGCAGCGATTTCGTTGCTGGGATGTCTGACAAATCGGCACATCCGACGACGAAATCGGCTTTCAAATGGACGAAAATCATTCTTTGTCTTGAGGAGGGGGGAGGGAGGGAGGGGAGGGGAGGAGAGAGGGAGGCGGAGGCGGAGGCGCGGCGGCGGCGGCGGCGAGGAAGAGGGCGGCAAGAGAAATGGAGAGAGAGAGAGAATATGGATTGAAAATGAATTAGGGTTTGAAAACTTAGTATTATAATATTATTTAAATATTTAATTTATACCTGATTTTTGATTAGATAAATATTGGACCTGAATTTTGAATTTGAAAGTTAAAACATCTGCTTTTTTGTAATTTCCTCATGCTTTAAAAATGATTTGGTTTTGGGCTTTAAAATTAAAAAATATGAAATAATTTGATTTATTTAATTAATTTGTTAATTTATTTAGAAAAAAATAAAAAAATTTAATTAATTCAATATAAAAAAATAAAAAAATTTATTTAGTTTCGATTTTTTTTCGGTTCTTCGGTTCTTGGTCTAGACCCGAGACCTGACCCAATCCCATCGGTTCTCGATTCGGATACTCATTCGGGTATTTAATTTAAGAAGAACCGCTCGATTCGGTTCGGTCCGATTCGGTTCGAAACTTTTGGACACCCCTAATCAGAATAATGCACTTTTGATGCTTGAAACAGAAAACTCACACAACAAATGATATTTTATAATATTAACCAAATTAATATGTAATCAGAATAATGCACTTTATAATATTTACAAGAATTAATATGTAAACAGTTTTTTTTTTTTTAACATTCATTAGCTAGCCAATCTTCTTTTTAATAACGATTTTCGTCCCAAAATACTAATAAAGTGCTTTAAATTTGTTGCCTTTTGAAATGTGCGAATAATAAATCAATTGAGTGTTTATACACAGTTTATAAATATAAGCCAAGTATAGACTTAATTTTAAATGATTGGGATAGTAAGTGGCTTGCGAATAATTTTTAGGAATTTTTTAGGTGGAAATTTGGTGGATATCACGAAATATGGGGATAGTAATTAATAGTTTTGAATGCGTGATAGAAATTAAAATTTAATTTTTGTCAGGGTAGTCGAAATAATTTTAATTTACTAAAAATATTTCCTAGATAGAGGTTTTAAATTTTTTAGAGAGAAATGAAAAGCAGTTGGACTTGGACATTTTTAATAAATTAAAATTTCTATGAGAAACATTTCTAGTGAATTAAAAGTTAACCTATAGAAACGACCTATGAAAATGGATTCAAAAACAAATTTTAATAAATTTTTATGAGATTCACAACTTTTCAACATCACATATTAACTTTTATCAAAGTCTATTAAAAATTTAATTTTAATCCTTACCAAACAATGGCAAAATTATTGCAACTCGAACAGCTTTATTGTAACGGATGAAAAAGACCACATTTCGTACAATAGTACACAATCAAAATACAAGCATATTCACACACAGAAAATTTACAAAAATGCAAAATAATTTTGCAGACGATTTTTATTGACGACTATCTTTACGTACAACCACTCCATTGATCCGAAAAATGCAGACTTGCACGACTTGTTGAGCTGTAAAGTCCCAAATACTCCCCAGAATCCAATAATGAATCCAAGTGTCATAGCAATGTAAAATCCTAGAGTGATGAATTCGTCCTCTTCTTCTGGACTTTCTATCCCTTTTTTGTTTTCGTTGAACTTTGGATCTAGAGAGCTTTCATTTCCTGGACACGGTTTTGTAAGTGGAGGTCCACAAAGTCCTGAATTTCCCACATATGCCGATGCTTCAAAAGTTTGTAAATGAGCAATGAATGGAATTTTGCCCGACAGATTGTTATATGACAAATCCAACACTCCGAGCCCATCCAATTGAGAAAGGCCGTCAGGAATACCACCAGAAATGTGGTTTCTTGACAAATCTAGAAAATCCAAAGACCTTAATTGTCCAATCTTCACAGGAAGGAGTCCGCTTAGGTTGTTTCTTGAAAGATTCAACGCAACCAGACTCGCAAGACTTGTAATTTCAGGAGGAATTTCACCGACTAAAGTATTGCTTGAAAGATCAATGAGTTTCATCAGTTTAAGACTCTTTATGTAGTCGTTTTCCTGTCCTTTCCATGTCACTTCTGCACCCTCAAAGTGATCCGTTGGATAATGTAATTGATCCGACTCAAACTCCACTTGATGAACCATAGCAGTGAGGTTGCTTAGGCATTTCGGTATAGCACCAGAAATCTTGTTGGAAGAGATGTCTAGGACTTGTAAACGAGGTAAATAACACAAGTTTAAAGGAATGGTACCAAGGAACCGATTGGAACGCAGATTTAGAAGGACCAATTTTGACAAACGATCTCCCAACCATGTAGGTATTTCACCGGTCAACTTATTTTTCGAAAGATCAAGAAAACGTAAAGATGTACAATTCCTCAGTGATGCTAGGATTTCTCCGGTAAAACTGTTGTTTTGTAAATGTAAAGAAGAAATGTTATTTGGCAAATGAATCTTTCCCGAGAAATTATTATGTGCCAAATTGAGAAATTTTAAGCTCATCTGATTTGCAAAACAATCTGGAAGTTGCCCTGACAATAGATTATTGGAGAGATCAAGATATTCCCAAGAACAATATTTACTGCATAAATCAGTAATTGATCCCCAGAATTTGTTATTTGAGAAGTCCAGTATTGATCCGTCAAGAGGCAAACTTGGTAATAAACAATTAAACTGATTAGAGCTCAAATCTATGTACGTAAATTCAATGGAAAACTTTGAAGATAAATCAGGAAGGATGCCGTGAATGTTGTTATGTGATGCGTTAAAACCATGTAATGTTGGAGAGAGATCCCAAAACCAATCAGGTAAGGGGTCATGAATTTCAGCATTAGAGATGTCAAGATGAAATAATTCCTTCTGCGTATGAAGCCATGCGGGAAAATGTGGCCCGAGTTTGCAATCCCTCAACTCGAGAACTGTCAGTTGAAAGGGAGGATTCCATCCGGAGCTAAAATTGAAAGATATATCGGAGTTGGATCCCAAAAATAAATAGTTTAACCGGGAGAGACCAAAGAAATGGGCTTCTGTGATTGCACCTTCGAAACGATTTATACCAAGATCCAAATACTCAAGCTTAGAGAGGCTTCCAACTTTTTCTGACAGAGTCCCATTAAAAATATTGTTGCTAACATCTATGGTTATCAACGAGGAAGAGGATAAAAGACCAGATATTGACCCTGTAAGTTGGTTATTGTATAGCTTTAAATCCATTAAACTACTCAGATTCCCGAAGGATGAGGGAATCCCACCGTCAAGTAGATTATCATGTAGATAAAGATACTCGAGTGATGCTATGTTCCCAATAGCATTAGGAATGGGACCTTGTAAATTGTTGAAGCTGACGTCAAGGGAAATAAGACTACTGCTGAAGTTAAACAACCAAGGGAATACTGAAGAAGAGGAGAGATTATTTCCATCAAGATAAAGATGAGAAAGAAAATTAGATGCATTGATCATTGAAGGCAAGGGATCAACGAGCGGAGGTAGGTTACAGAATGACATGTCTAACAATTGGAGACGAGTTAGTTTACTCATTGTTGGTAACCAATCAGTTGCAAGCGCGAGGTCAACAACAGTCAGGTCAAGGTGGCTCAACGAACGAAGTGTAGAAAGCCAATCAAGGTTTGTGCTTGTTAACATTGAATTATAGCTGAAACTAAGAAATTGCAATTCCGAAAGGTTGCCGAGGTGATGCGGAATGTGCCCTCTTAAATTAGAACGGGATAGATCAAGGTGTTGTAATCTGCCAAGGGAGCCAATGAATTTTGGAATTCGGCTACCATTGAAATCGTTATAACTGAGATCTAAATAATTCAAATGGCGTATTTCAAGCAACCATGGGCTGATGTTACCTCTTAGAGGGCCGCGAGATGAACCACAAAGATCCAATTCAATAACATGATTAGTTTGGTTATGACAACGGACACCTTTCCATGTGCAACATTCCTTCTTATCTTCGTGGGTTCCCCAAGAAGCGAGTTGGCCAAATTCATCAACAAGCTCGTCTTTGAACTTGAGAAGAGCCTCTCTTTCCCTCTCCAAGCACCTGATTCTACCACCCTTTACTCGTGAAGAGTGTCCATGAGCAGCTCTAAAGCTTAGTAACATTACAATAACTAACCAATGGATATGTTGATATAACTTTTTACCAACCATCATTTTGAGAACAAGCGTGCACTCAATTATATGTTATTGTGGGATTCTCTACCATTCAAATAACATTATTTATAAACTATGAGTTGGTGTTGCTGTTATTCAAAAAAATCTTCCAATCAGCAATAATGCATTGGAAAAACATTATGACTTGTTCCAAAGGTTAAAAAAGCAAAAAGACTTGACTTCCATGTATAGATCTTGTTTTTTTCCGGAAATATTCTTTGTATGGTATGAGTTTAGCACCTAATTACACGTTTAGTCGAGTTGTTCAAATCAAAGTCTTTATCAGTGAATCGACTGTTCGTGTTAAAGTTTGGAGGTTAATTAGTGTGACTGCTCCATAAGTTCAAGGCATAAATTCTCCATTTATAGAAGAAAAATGACTTCTATTTCATAGCATATATAAATATTAAATGAAGATTGAAAACATGAAGTGCAAGAAGATAAGAAAATAAATATGTTAGACTATTATAAAGCCTTCAAGTTCCATTCAACATATTTCCTTCTTTACATATTTAAGATTTTGATGAATTTTGAAAGATTTGTGGATTTGAATAGATTTCCACAAATTTCATAAGAATTTCATCAAATATAATGAAATTTCAAAAGACTTGGTTATATATATTTTTAAGTTTGAAATCTATCCAAAATTTTTAAAATTCTCTATTAATAAAATCTTTATAAATTCACTAGTTATTGAGGATAATTAAATTTTAAAGGATTTCATTGAATTTCATTAAAATCTTAATTAGGTGCCACTCCCGCCCTGCCCTGCCACTCCCCCACCCCATCCTGCCTCGCCCCCCTCCCCACCTTAGACGGGGCGGGTTCGGGGCGTGGGCTTGCCCCGTTTATTTTATATATTTTTTAAAAACTTTCAATTAACTATTTTTTGTTTTTAATTTGTAGTTAATTATTTTTTTTATTCTTTACAGGGCGGGTTCGGGGCACCCCCTCCCCACTCCACCCCACCCCACCAACCCGTTGGGGAGGGTTTTTTTGCCATCACTTATCTTGGCAGATAATTTCTTGCAGGATTGAAGCAAATATAGTCCTCTCTCTGTGTTTTTCAATTTCAGGAAGGGGGTGGACTTAATTTAATTATGTTAAAGTTTGACTCAAATTCGATTGGATTTTTGGAAATATATTTTTCTTTTATCTATGCATTTTTAATACTATTTTCATCTTTAAGAATATTTTTGATATGTCCCATATATATAGTTGGCTCTACTTTACAATTTAGGCACATTACACAAGTTAGATAATACTATTGTAAACATAATATTATGTCTTCATTATTAATAAATTCTTCATTCCTCTGCCCATTTTTTTTGTTTTCTTTTGTGTTGTGATCGCTATTTCATGTATAACCTTGCCTCCTTAATTTCATAGCAAGTGATATCAGAGTTAAGTTCGTTGTTCTTCATGAGTTTTTTATTTTCTTTTTTATGGCAATCTTGAAATATGATATTCCACTTCTGGATCGCAATCAAGATTCCCGTTGTGACTGATGAAGATTCGAGCAATGCTTGCTCAAATGGATTTGGACGACACCTGTCTTTGCTTAAAACTCTCCATATGAACCAGCTTTTCCAATTATCTTCTTTATATTTGAGTTGGTATATGAATTATGTTAATCTATTTAAATTTAATTATGTTAATTTATATTCTATACACGAAGTTCATATTTTCCCAACTGCTCTAACAGCTTAAAACAAGAATAGTGAATAGAAACTGAATGAACAAAAGAACAGACTTTTTGGATTCTTCGAATTCCGGTAAGGTCATGATATAATAAAGTGAATGAAAAAATTTACTATTTCATCCATCCATAAATAGTCTTACTCTTTTTTCATACATATTAAGAAAATTTAGTTAATAAATTTTGCTATCATTTTTCTTAATTTATCCCTACATTAATATAATCAATATTCAAGGTAATTAAATTATGCATTCAATATTTAAGGTGATTAAACTATTCTTGGTATTAGACACTCTCTAATGCAAGAATCAAGGTAATTAACATTCCAAAATCATCCAATACTGTAAAGCAATAAACCAACGGAAGCAGAAAATCGTAATTCCCAAAGAACTCAAATCAATCAACCAGAATACGTTTCGTATACTTGATATAGGGCTCAGAAATTCACAAAGAATATTGTACCCGTTTGTACAAAAGGACAAACCACAAAGACAACAAACCCTAACCCAAACCGCACAAAGCAGCCACTACAATGGTTCGAAGATTCTACAGTCAACCTAGCCTCTCTACAGCACAATCGAACAATCACCAAGACTAGAATCACAAAGATAAACACTATCACAAAGAATCAAAAAAGAAGACAGAGAGAACACGAAGAACCAGAGAAACCAGAAGCTTTCTCACACCCAGGCAGAAAGAAACCGAATGAATAATCTCACGAGAAATGGCCATCCAATATCTAACTTATAGGCAACCAAACAACCGTAGATTGGGCTGCAAATCCAACGGACCAGAGCAACACACTTGGCATTTAAGTTTGGGTCGGGTCTTGGGCTTTTCCTTTTGAGTTATTGGGCAATAGTTTCAGTTCCAAAACTTTCCAGCAATTTGGGCTTTAACCCATTTCATCATTGCCCCCATAAGTTGAAGTCCAAAAGTCATAAATGGCATCAAATTCCAACAAATCTCCCCCTTGATGCTAATGCCGTAAACCACTAAACACATTAGTGTTTTATAACACCAACACCAAGAAGGTTACCACCTGCAAGAAAAACAAAATTCACCCAGAATCAATTTTTAGAATTTGTAAACAAGATTTAAACTTGGAAAGAGGAAGTGCCTTTGTTCCCATATCCGCGAGATTAAACTGTGTAGGAATTTTCTCGAGTAAAATAGATTCTTTATGAACTATATCTCTAATGAAATGCATCCTAATATCTATATGTTTTGTCCTATCATGAAAAACAGGATTTTTACATAGATGAATAGCACTCTGACTATCACAATAAACCACAACAGGATCATGCAATTCATTTAGTTCACATAACAAGCCTTTAAGCCACAAAGACTCCTTTATAGCTTCAGTAGCGGCTACATACTCAGCTTCAGTAGTAGATAAGGCAACAATAGACTGCAATTGAGACTTCCAACTAATGCAAGCACCACACAAAGTAAACACATATGAAGTTGTTGATTTCCTATTGTCCTTATTACTAGCATAATTAGAATCCACATACCCTTTCAACACAACTTCTTCTTTACAAAATTTAAAATGCAATCCTAAATCTGCAGAACCTTTTAAGTATCTTAAAAGCCATTTCAAAGCGGTCCAATGTTCCGGACCCGGGTTTGCCATAAATCTACTCAAAATGCTAATAGCATGTGCAACATCCGGTCTAGTACATACCATAGTATACATAACTGATCCAACCGCATTAGCATAAGGTACCTTTTGCATGTATTTAATGTCAGACTCATCATGTGGACATTGCTCTTTACTCAATTTAAAATGACAAGCAAGAGGCAAAGTAACATGCTTAGAATCATGCATAGCAAACTTAGATAACACCTTTTTCACATAGTCAGATTGGGTTAAAAGAAGAGATTGTTGTGATCTATCTCTTTTAATATCCATCCCTAAAATTCTTCTAGCATGCCCTAAGTCTTTCATTTCAAATTCATTACTCAAAGCCTTTTCGATATCATTTATATCACTCATTTTATGTCCAACCAATAGCATATCATCAACATACAAAAGCAAATAAACAATCACATCATTCTTATCATTTCTTTTAAAATAAAGACAATGATCAAAGGCACTTCGCACAAAGCCAATAGAAGATACATAATTGTCAAATCTAATATACCATTGTCTAGGTGATTGTTTCAAACCATACAAAGATCTATTAAGCAAACAAACATGATTTGGCATTTTCAAATCAATAAAACCTTGAGGTTGCACCATATAAATCATTTCATCCAAATCACCATGCAAGAAAGCAGTTTTAACATCCATTTGTTCAAGCTCTAAATCATATTGAGCAACTAAAGCAAGCATGACTCTTATAGTAGTATATTTCACAACAGGAGAGAAAATTTCATTATAATCAATACCAGGCTTCTGTGTAAATCCCTTTGCAACAAGTCTAGCCTTAAATCTAAGAGGCTCTTTAGAAGAACTACCCTCCTTAATACTGTAAACCCACTTACAGCCTACCAAAGACTTATCCTTAGGTTTAGGAACTAACTTCCAAGTATCATTCTTCACAAGAGACTTCACCTCTTCCTCCATAGCACCAAGCCACTCTTTAGATTGTTGACAACTCAACGCCTCTTCATAAGATTTTGGCTCCTTGAAAACTAAGTCTTGATATGATAAAACAGCAAATGAATGATAATCACCCATCCTAGCGGGTTCCCTGATCTCTCTCCTAGCTCTATCACGAGCAAGTTGATAATCACCTAGAGGATCAACTACATCACCTACTAAGTCATGTTCACCACCTACAATCTCAACTTGTTCCTCCTCAACAAGTTCAGGGGAGTTACCTACTCTTACTTGCATTCTAGTCTCTTCATCCTCATCCACTCTCTTCTATTTTTGTTCATTCTTCTTCTTATAACAATCCTTTATAAAATGTCCTGTCTTACCACACTCATAACACTTCCTAATTCCACTCCTAGACTTAGATCTAGGTCCCCATTTCACCTTCTTCTTAGAATTGTTATGATTGCTCCCTTAATAACTCTGACCACTGACTTGCCTAGTCATAGGTCTACCTCTCACAAACAAACTCTCAAAATCCTTCCCGGTTCTATCAACCTTAAGCTCTAACTCTTTACTCCTCAAAGAATTGATCACTATGTCGGGAGTCAAAGTATCTCTACCATACTTAATAGCAGACTTAACATCCTTATACACATCAGGTATAGCATTCAACAGGATAACAGCTTTATATTCATCAGATACCTTCTCCCCAGTATTAGCGATATCTTGAACTAATTTATTAAAAGTATCAAGATTATCATCTAAGTCTTTAGACATATCAATTTTAAAGCTAAAGAACCTCTCTAAAAGGAAAAGTTTGTTAGGCAGACTCTTAGACATGGATTGCTCTTCTAGCTTATCCCACAAAGCCTTAGCACTATCAAGTTTACCAACTTTTCTCAACACTTGATCAGACAAATGAAGAATTATAGAGGTATAAGCAAGTTCATCATATTCAAGTCTTTGATCATCAGTCATAGTAGCAGGAAATTCACCAGTTATAGCCTTAGAGACTTTCTGTTGAACTAAGACCCCTCTCATTTTTTTGCTGCCAAATGGGAAAATCCCATTTTCCATTAAAAACTCCAAGTTCAAAAGTTGCCATTGTCATTTGAAGTTTTTTAATCAACACAAAGAATTTTTGAGGTCACGGTTCTACAGAAAAGTAAACAGGAAACAGATATCTCATAACAACAATTTAAGAGTCACACAGTTCTCAGTGCAAATCAGAAACAAGGATGAAAAAAAAAAAAATTAAACATCAAACTGACTACTAACTAGTGAACAACAAATTAACAGTGAAGCTAAGCAGTTTAATAGACTCAGTGAACCAAACAGAAGATTAATTAATGAGATTAAACATGCTAACATTCACAGAGATTCACAAAGAATAATGCTACTGTAGTTAAGCAGACTAATAACCAAAACACTAACAATTTCAGGAGTTAGAATTCACCAGGATTCCGTGAGGTTCAAGACCCCAGGTCAAGGCTCAATTCTGAACACCAGGGAATACAATTCACAGGGGAAATCAACAATATTCCAGATGTAGAATTAACACAATCAAGAATCAAGGAATGCAGGGGGTTAAGAAGAACTCACAAAGCTGGTTCAAAGAACCAGCATCAAGAAGGGAAAAACTGGAGACTCTGCAGATCACCTAGCTTGCAGCCAATCTCCAAAATACCGTTCACCAAGAACCAGGTTCCCTCGCAAGAACACAAACAGAGAAAGAAATTAGTGCCAAACAGAAAAGGGGGAAAAATTTAGGGTTCCTGGAGTTCACTCGATTTTTAGGGCATCAACTGAAAATCAATTTTCCAGTGACAAACCACCAATCGAAGACTCAATTAAGCCTCACAGACGCTCTGATACCACTTGTAAGGCAGTAAACCAACGGAAGTAGAAAATCGTGATTCCCAAAGAACACAAATCAATCAACAAGAATACGTTTCTTATACTTGATATAGGGCTCAGAAATTCACAAAGAATATTGTACCCGTCTGTACAAAAGAACAAACCACAAAGACCACAAACCCTAACCCAAACCGCACAAAGCAGCCACTACAATGGTTCGAAGATTCTACAGCCAACCTAACCTCTCTACAGCTCAATCGAACAATCACCAAGACTAGAATCACAAAGATAAACAATATCACAAAGAATCGAAAAAGAAGACAGAGAGAACACGAAGAACCAGAGAAACCAGAAGCTTTCTCACACCCAGGCAGAAAGAAACCGAATGAATAATCTCACGAGAAATGGCCATCCAATATCTAACTTATAGGCAACCAAACAACCGTAGATTGGGCTGCAAATCCAACGGACCAGAGCAACACACTTGGCATTTAAGTTTGGGTCGGGTCTTGGGCTTTTCCTTTTGAGTTATTGGGCAATAGTTTTAGTTCCAAAACTTTCCAGCAATTTGGGCTTTAACCCATTTCATCATTGCCCCATAAGTTGAAGTCCAAAAGTCATAAATGGCATCAAATTCCAACAAATACAAATACAAATGAATAAATGTCATAGGAGATAAAATGTTCTACAAAATAATATTACATGTAAACTGAGAATTCTTCCTTCTTTTTCATTCACACATTCTTCAAAAAATACTATTCCAAGAATTATAATTACCACATAATGGAGATGGGGGACTAAAAATTGATCACTACAATGATCTCAAACATCACCGATAATATAAAAGTCATTTCTCGATTAGTGCATCTTCCTTCAAAAAAGCCATGCCGATCTTCTATTTATCATTTATAGAGTTATATTTTATTAACCACGGATGTACGCAAATCACGAAAAGGACGTCACAAGATACATATAAAAATGGATTTTTGTAAAAACAATCTTTCTAAACAAAATACGAGTTTCCACGCAAGTCACAATTTTCTACAAAGAAGACTTGCTTGGCGTGTTTTTGGGCTGCTTGACTCAAGACTTCCTGTGTTCTTATCGACACACACTGGAATGCATCGCTTCATTATCTCTCATCTGATCGACAATGTGCGAGATTTTTGACAGAAAAAAGTAGAGATGTTTTTGCACATCTTGCTCATAGTGCGGTCCCACTTGTATAGGTGAATTATCAACCGTGTAGTTCTAATGGATTGATTTCCCAACCTTTAAATTCCTAAGAGCAGCAGATGCAGGTCATATTGGGCATTCGATCAAACAACTCATCACATTTAGCTCCTATTTGAGCCCCATTCTCAAAAAAATTATTTTTCCTTAAACTTATTTTCAATCATACATTTTTCCAATAAATAATTTTGCACGTAAATTCTAAATTGTTTTCTATTTTTTAATTTCACATTCTCCAAAAAAGTCACTATTAGAAAATATATCATCCCCAAATAATGAGGTCATACATCATCTTAGTGTGTGGATTTACCACGGTAATCATACCGGGTTCGGTAAACCAAAAGATTGATACTTATGTGGTAAACTTTGAAACCAAGCCATGTTTTAAGATCAAACATATTTATTTCACTTAAGTATTAGTTTCATGTGTCTATTTCTATGTAAAACACATAATATATGTCAAAATATTATTTAGCACAAGTGGTATTAAAACATTATTCTATGTGGCTAAACTTTATAGATTCAATTATATGAATCATGTGATCTTGTATTTAAATGAATCTATCATATAATTATCACCAATGTTTGGTGCTTAACACCAATGTAGATGAGTGACATTTCTTTGTCCAAAAAGTTGTCCTACATTGGAAAACCAAAAAGATTGAGATAATTGGCACAATGCTACTATCATTTTCATGATTTGCGCAATCAATCATCTCCTTTTATTTTAACGTAATACACCCTCAAATTAACTAAACCTTGTGCAAAACAACTTTACCGTCAATTTATCCATTTAATCCTAGTAAAATGACGAATTTACCATTTTCTATAAATAATTCAAGTTAGAGTCCCATATCTTTCAAAAAGTAAAATAATTTAAAATAAAGGGAAAGAAAATTTCAAAATTAAAAATATCTTATTCTTCAACCAATCCCACCTACTTAACCTCCTTCCACCATACTACCGTCTACCAGTTCAAGTTATTGTGTTCAATCAAACACCTCTTTATACTTTAAGGGGTAGAGAAAAAATTTCATGACTTTGACTCGAAATAATTATCGATCTATTATCAACATTTATTTTAAAAGACCTTGACTCTAGAGTCAACTAAAAGACCACTATCATGTTCATCATGTCTCTATAACGTATTGGACACGGTCATCACTTTTTGCATTTTTCTCTTTGTCATCATAATACGTTATAGAGACGTGTAGGACAAATTTTTTGCATTTTTCTCAGTCAATCTCAGCATTTTTGGTTTCTCAATGTAGGACAAATTTGGAAAAGAATAATATTTTTGTTTTTTTCCGGAAAGTTTCTTTGCATAGTACGAGTTTAGCACCCAATTACACGTTTAGTCCAATCATTCTTTATCCATGAATCGACTATTCGTGTTTGTTTTGTTTTTTGATACCCAATAAATCCGAGCTATAATGTAAAACCGATGTTGAATAAATTATAACGACACCTTAGTGATGGCTCGACCCGAAAACAACTTAAGACCACTCGAAGCAACTTAATTAGTTAATATTGCTCGTGGCCCAACACCTTAGTTAATTAGGGCTTAGCCTCTGTTTGAGTCTCATTCTCAAAAAAATTATTTTTCCTTATACTTATTTTTAATCACACATTTTTTCAATAAATAATTTTGTACGTAAATCCGAAACTTTTTTCTATTTTTAACTTCACATTCTCCAAAAAATCACTATTACAAAATATATTATCCCCAAATAATGAGGTGAAACAACGGTTTAGTGGGTAGATTTACCGTTACTCATAACGCGTTTCGGCAAACCAAAACACTGATACGCCATGTTTAAGATCAAACATATTTATTTCACTAAGGGTGTGTTTGATTGTATTTATTCTTTGTGAAAAGTAGGTTTCTATTTTTCTCAAAACAAAGAAAATATTTTTTTTAGTTGATATTTTACATGTCAATCAAACGCACTTTAAGTATTAGTTTCGATGTAAAACACAATACATGTCAAAATGTTATATAGCATAGTGGTACTAAAACATTATTCTAGATGGCTAAATTTTATATGTTTAATTATACAAGTTACGTGGCTTTGCATTTAAATGAATTTATCATATAATAATCACGTAAATTGGTGTTATGAATGACATTACTCTGTCAAAAAAGTTGTCCTAAATTGGAAAACCCAAAAGATTGAGGTAATTGGCACAAGCTACTATCATTTTCATGATTTGCGCAATTCAATCATCTTCTATTATACAACGTAATAAACACTCAAATTGACTAAACCTTGCGCAAAACAACTCTACCGTCAATTTATCCATTTAATCCTAGTAAAATGAAGAACTTACCATTTTCTATAAATAATTACAGTTAGAGTCCCATATCTTTCAAAAAGTAAAATAATTTAAAATAAAGGGAAAGAGAATTAAATATTAAAAAAATCTCTTTATTCTTCAACCAATCCCACCGACCTGGTACCCAACCTCCTTCCACCATACTACCAGTTTAAGTTATTGTGTTCAATCAAACACCTCTTTATACTTTAAGGGGTAGAGAAAAATTTCGTGACTTTGACTTGAAAGAATTATCGGTCTTATTATCAACCTTTATTTTCTCATCACTAGTCTTTCCACACTAATCTTAAAAGACCTTGAATCTAGAGTCAACTAAGAGAGCACTATAACGTATTGGACACGATCATCTGCATTTTTCTCTTTGTCATCATGGGAACATTGATTACTCATCCTCATCAGTCAATCTCAGCATTTTTGGTTTCTCCATGCAGGACAAATTTGGAAATGAATAATATTTTCGAACTTGTAAATATTTCATATTAGAGTGTTGACTGCATTTGAATAGGGGCAGAGACTGTACATTTAAAATTTTTGCCAGCTAAAAAATTAATTGTTTTTCATGAGTAAAATTATTTTTGGTGACATTATAACTCGTGGTATTAAAAATTATTATTATATATGATTTTTTTTAGTAGTCAATTGATGATGTTATATGACTTTTCTTAAGTTGGCATGAAGGTAGGAAAAATTACACATGAGCCCCAAATCTTCGCCAAAAAGGGCATTTACATCCCTGACCTTTTGAACCAAGCATATGACCTCTTACTTTTGTATCATTTAGGTCCCTAGGAAAAAAACAAATCAAAAGTTTCCAAACAAAAAGAAAAGAAGTCATGCTTGGTGTACGGATATTTTTGCCCACCTGAGCTCTATTATTCATTGGATGGACTATGAGTCCGTTTAATTGCAAGAATGAGTGGAAATAAAAAGAATTTCAGGGAACATAATTGCCTAGAACTTGTTTTCTCGGGAATTTTCAATTAATTGTATTTGATTGATATAATTTTTCACTTAAAAAATGTTGAAATTTTGGATCTTTTGGTGTTCGTTTGACTTTGTTTTCTATGAAAATTGTACATTAAAGGGAATTTTTTTTTTTTACAATTAGGGATAAAATTTGTTTCCACTGCAAATAAAAAAAAAAAAAAGGAGCTGAAAAACCAATTCAATGAAAACGTGGAAAAAGGGGTCACGTGGGGGGTTGGGGGGAAAATGTTTTGCCAAGAAAAATTTGGCTATCAAACAAGAAAAATGTTGGAACTTAGAAAATTCCATTGAAAATAGTAAAGATTAAACAGGCCTAACTGTCACGTTTCATCCAACGTGCCAACTCCGCCATCAAAACTACCCATTCTGGACGCTGGGAGAAATTATGGGATGGTGTCTACTTCATTGTGGGACTGGCATCCCAAAGGGGTCGTCCAGTTGTACCATGTCGGGCCCCACTTGGAAATTATATTCATGTATATACACTTATGATTTCATATGAGCACAAAGTAGTCAGAAATTTCTATCATTTTTGATCAGTACCAACATGATTAAAAGATTCATCAAACTACTGTTGTTTGTACTTTCTCTGTGCATGAAATCAACTTCAGAATCTTTTTCTGGAGAGGTTAGGTGCATATAGTGGTGGCAAATGAGCCGAGCAGCTCGTCGGCTCGCCCGCTCGGCTCGTACTGTTCACGCCCACGAGCTGCTCGGGCTCGTAAAAAAACGAGCACGAGCCGAGCGGGCTCATGGGCTAGACGAGCCGAGCCCGCTCGGCTCGTCACTGTTCACGAGCGGCTCGGCGAGCGGCTCGTGAGACGAGCCCATGTAATTAAAAAAATAAAAAAATAAAAAAATAAAAAAATAAAAAAAAATAAAAATGGTGAAAATGGGGTGACCAGAACGGTCACTGAATCAGTGACCGTTCTGGTCACCAAGTGACCAGATTCAGTGACCGTTTGGTCACTTTTTTCAAAAAAAATTTTTTTTTCTACTTTTCTCCAATTCTTCTCCTGTAAATACTCAACCCATTACAACATTTTTTTTCCCACCAAACTTTCATTCTATACTCTTTACTCTACAATTTACAATTTACAAATCATTATCAACAATTCTATAATTCTCTTCTACATTTTTTTACATTATTATCTTCATTTTACAACTCATTTTATACATTAGCCAGTAGTACATAATCGTCATTTCTACATTTCTACATTCTATTTCAATAATTCACAAATGGATCCACGAGCATTTGTTGAAAACTTGTTCGGTATGGAAGGCGAAACACCTGCCCAAAATCAATTTGGGAATGAATTTGCCGGTCTGAACCAACTACCAATTCCAGAAGACATTGACGATTTCGACGTTCGTGAAGCCGATCCGATTGATTTGGATGACGTTGATGTTGATCCTAGTGTTCCTATTGATTTGGAACATGATGAAGAACCTGCACTAAATATTCCCGATGCAAGAGGGAAGAGAAAGGGGAAGAAGCAGGCAAAATGTTGGGACCATTTCAAATTGGTTAACACTGGTCGTGTGATCGATGGACTTCCAGAAACGAAAGCAGTATGTAAATACTGTCAACAACGACTGGCATAGCAAAAAGGCATTGGAACCACTCACCTCAACCGTCATTACAAAGCATGTGCGGCCAAACATGGGCTTCTTGAACGTGGACAAACGCAACTACAGTTTGGTACTAGTAGAGACGGTGCTACTACTTCGCCAATTTCTACGTGGATGTATTCGGAGGAGGAAGCACGAAAGGGAATGGTGAAGTTCGTTGCCGCGGCGGAGCTGCCACTAGCAATAGTGGACAACGAACATTTCGTAAACTACGTCAAACAATATCTTCAACCAAGGTACGTTGGGGTAAGTCGAAATACTCTTCGTTCTAATACAATTGAATATTTTCTTAATGCAAAGCGATTATTGATTGGGGATTTAGAAAAATACGGGGGTGTCATATCTTTAACTTCGAATTTATGGGAAGGGATTAATAAGAGAGGTTATATAGCTGCAACTGCACACTATATAGACCCACTTTGGGTTATGCATAAAAAAATTATTGCTTTTAAAATAGTTGAGTATCCTCATAATGCTAACACTATATTTAATGCAATTATGTTAATAATTAAAGAATATAAATGCGAGAGTAAAATTCGTTTTTTTACTTTTGACAATGCTTCTGTAAATAAAGTAGTTATCGATAAATTGCATAGAGTACTTCAACCCGATTTTGGTGGTTATTTATTCCATATTCGATGTGTGTGCCATATTTTTAAACGGTTTAAAACATGTGAAGGACGAAATTAGTCGAATTAGGAATGCACTTACGTATATCACGATTACACCTAGTAGAAAACAAGCATTTGAAGAATTTTGTGAACAAGTTGGAAACTCTAATACAAAAACTTTTTTTACTGATGTAGGTCATAGGTGGAATTCAACTTACTTATTATTAAAATCATGTGAAGGTTTTGAACCGTTTATCACTGAATTTTATAACAATAGGCATATTAGAGACGACGACGATGATATCTTAAATGAATCCGATTGGAATACAGTTTTTAAAATTAAGAAATTTTTGGAAAGTTTTTATACGTCTACGAATATATTGTCTGGTGTTTATTATCCAACTAGTTGCATGGTTCTTGAACGTCTTTATATAACTGTTAGGGCTTTTAATAAATATCAAAATGACCCTGATTTTCATGCTGTTATATATGCTATGGAATTAAAATTTAGAAAATATTGGGAAGAATTACCTATGTTATTTCCTTTAGCATGCGTCATGGACCCCCGATATAATTTATCGGGTACTAAATTTATAATTGACCAAATTTCAAATGCTTTAACTTTTAATATGCCTATTACTTATAGGAATTTGGAACAAACGTTAACTGAAATGTATGAATTATATGCTTCAAGAATAGGTACACAAGTTACTCGTGTACCTACTCCTCCTCCCACTAACATAAATGATGACGACGCTGAAGTAATTAATTTATTAGAAAACATAGACTCAATTAGATATGATTCAACTGCATATGCATATGGTTCCTCTAGTAGTAGTAGTATGTCTTCCACTGCATGTACTCAAACTTCGAGTAGCAGTCCAAATGCGTTGCCATCTGAATTAATTGATTACTTTCGTTATACTATGCTTAGTAACAAATCAGTTAAGAAAAGTTCAGAAAATGTAATCGAATTCTGGCGAAATAATGAACGTCGATGGCCAATTGTTTCTGCAATTGCAAAAGATCTACTAACACCTCCGGTTAGCACTGTAGCTTCGGAGTCTGCTTTTAGTGCAGGGAAGATGGTTCTCTCTGAAATTCGAAGTCGACTAAAAGAAGATATTTTGGAAGCGTTAATGTGCGTGAAGGATTGGGAAGACGCTAATTATCGAATTAAACATAAATATGTCGAAATTGCATGTAATCAAGTAAGTGATATTTAATTTCAATACATTCATTACAAAATTTTATTTTCATACATTTATAATTTTTTAAAAAAAATTGTACACGTAAAAAGTTTTTCGTGTACAATTTTAACTCCGCCTACACGAAATTGAAGTAGCCGGTCCCAAGCCCGGATAAAGGAGGAGGGTTTATCTTTTTTTTTTAAAAAATAAATGTATATTTACTATTTTAAAAATTATAAATGTTTTGACGAGCCCCGATAAATGTTTTGAAAAATATATATTTAAAAAAAATAGAAAAAATAGACTTGTAGTACTAGTAGCGTTATTTATTTATTAAAAAAAAAATGGGCGAGCCGGCGAGCCGAGCTTAAGCTCGGCTCGCCGAGCCGCTCGCTTTGGGCGAGCTCGGGCGCGAGCCGAGCTCGCCCAAACGGCAACGAGCCGAGCTCGAGCTCGGCTCGTTGCCGACGAGCCACGAGCTCGGCTCGTGCGAACACGAGCCGAGCTCGTTCGTCAATGGGCCGAGCCGACCCATTGCCACCACTAGGTGCATAGAGACTGAAAGACGAGCACTTCTCGAATTTAAGCATCGACTTACAAATGGCAATGACGTTCTCTCTTCCTGGGGAAATGGAAAAGGCTAAAGGGAATGCTGCCAATCAGGGGCGGAGCCAGGAATGATGGATACGGGGGGCTAAAATTTTTAAAATTTAATGTACAAATAAAAGTTATATATAACAAGAGAAATTGTAATATAATTTTACATATTACAGTTGTACCCAACGATATTTTATAGCATAAAATTCATCTATAATAGAATCTAGATCTAAATTCATACTAAATTCTCGTTCAATATTTAATGTACCCTGATGTTTGTTGCTCTTTGAAAAGAAAGATAACAATATTCTTCGTTTCTTGAAAGAAGGTCGATCTTCTTCCATATTAAACCTAGAAGCATAGATATCAAAATACTTCAATATCCTATAAATTTTTATCATTATATCGTATGTAATAAATTCCTAATTTGGCACAATCTTTAATACGCCTTTCAAACATCTTCAGTTCTTCACCAAGACAAAACTAGAAAATTTAGCACGATCGTCTATTCTTGACAATTCACAATTCCAAATACCTATCATCACAATCCACAGCATCACATCAAATGTGAACAAATAAAAATCACAGGATTCACACCTACATGAGTAATCTGTAAATGACTATCACAACTTTTATCCCCAATTTTCACTCAATGACATATTCACAGTTAAATAAAAATCATTAAATTGGATAAAATCATTCATAAATCATTCATAAATTGATGCTGTGAATCCCAATTTATCCCCAATTTATAACCAACTTTTATCCCCAATTTCTAAATCATTCATAATCATTCCCAACTGAAAATAAAAGTGTTTTACTTGAAAATAAAATGACCTACTGAGTGCTGATTGTTGAAGAAGCCGAACTGAAGCCTGATTGCGTGAAGAAGCGTAGAAGCGGTGAAGCGAAGAACTTCTAAGTTCGAAACCGAATGCTGAAGCCTGATTCTGCTGACCTGACTGGCTGTTTGGTTGAAGAAGAAGACTTCGAGCTTCGGTCGTTCCCGTTTGCTTCGTCGGACGGAGGACTGAAAAGTTTTGGTTGAAAGTGAAACCCAGGGGCTGTTCTGCTGCTGCTCAAACTGGAGGAAATGGTTTGGGAAATGCTGAAGAATTGGATCATTGAGATTTGGGGAATTAATTGGGTTAATGGGTTTTCATTTGGGTTACTGGGCTACTGACTATTACTGGGCTAAACAGGGGCTAAACAGTGGGCTACAACTATTTAACATTAATTTTTAATACATCTGGGCTTGGGCTGCACTGGGCTACAGCCCAGTGTAGCCCACCCTTGGATCCGCCCCTGCTGCCAATGGTATGGAGTCAAATGTAACGAAAAGGGTCAAGTAATCCAGCTCGATTTGCACAGATATTATGAACCTCTTCTGAGAGGTAAGGTTAGTCCATCGTTGCTTGAATTGAAGCATTTGAATTATTTGGACCTCAGTGGTATGGACTTCGGAGGAAGTCAGATACCAAATTGCATCGGTTCCTTCAAAAATTTAACGACCTTGTATCTTGTGAACTCGAACTTCAGTGGGGACGTTCCTTGTCAACTTGGAAACCTTACAAACCTGCAGACTCTTGACCTCAGTGACAACAATGGCCTGAGAGTCAAGAATCTTGAGTGGCTTTCTCGTCTTTCTTCGTTATCATATCTCGACTCGAGTTCTGTTAACCTTAGTGAAGCCAACTGGCTGTCGCATATAACAAAGATCCCTTCCTTGCATACATTGACGTTGCGTGAATGTCAACTTCACGATACTCCATCTCCAATTGATATCTTTGCTAATTCTTCGTTCTCTTCACTTTATGATCTCGATCTGTCTAAAAATTATCTCACTTCATCTTTCACATTCATGTGGTTGTTCAACTTTTCTAGATATGCTGATACAATAGACCTTTCTCGTAATCAATTAGATGGTCAAATTCCTGATGCCTTTGGGGAATTGATTTCTCTTGGCAAGCTGAATTTGAAGGAGAATATGCTCCATGGTGGGATTCCAAAATCTTTGGGAAATTTAAGTTTGATATCAGTAGATATATCGAGCAATAATTTAAACAAACCTCTTGTCGAGTTATTTCAAAATTTCTCCAAGACATTCCTTTCCGAATTGGATCTATCTTACAATCAACTTTCCGGTCCCTTCCCAGACATCACCAGGTTTACCTCATTAACAGAGTTGATACTATTAACAGAGTTGATACTTAACAACAATCAACTGAGAAGATTCCTACCACAAAGCCTTGTGCAACCTAATAATCTTGTAACTTTGTACTTGTCTGATAATCAAATTGGAGGAAAATTATTGTCGAATTTGAGTGTATTTTCACGGCTTGAAGGTTTATATGTCGATTCAAATTCATTGGAAGTCACTGAATACCACTTATCAAACTTTATTCAATTACTGTACCTAGATTTATCCTTCAATTCCTTGGCTTTGAACTTGAGCTCTGATTGGGTTCCTCCTTTCCAATTGCAAGTTTTACGGCTCAAATATTGCAATTTCGGGCATCATTTTCCAAAATGGCTCCAAACTCAGAGTGCTCTTTATGAGCTTGACATGTCGTTTGCTAGTATATCAGATACCTTACCTAAGTGGTTGTGGAGTATGTCTTCTATTCAAATGTTAAATCTCTCTCATAACAACATTGGTGGCAGAATGCCTGATTTCTCAGAAGAATTTATTCTTCATAAATTTATAGATTTAAGCTATAACAATTTTTCTGGCCCAATTCCATTATCTGCTTTTCATTCAATGGAAGTACAACTCTCCAACAATTTGTTCTCGGGATCCATTTCTCACATATGTAGAATTTCCCACGCCTTTGCCATTAAAATCCTTGATCTATCAGATAACCAGTTGGCAGGAGAGATTCCTGACTGCTGGTCGAACAAAAGTGATTTAATTGTTCTCAATTTGGCTAATAATAGGTTATGTGGTAAAATCCCCTACACTATTGGCACTCTGAATCAGCTTCAAACTTTGCACATGCGCAACAATAGGATGATCGGCGACTTGCCTTCTTCTTTGAAGAATTGCACAGAGTTGAGAATAATTGATTTGGGAGGAAACAAACTAACTGGAAATATTCCACCATGGATAGGAACATACCTAAAAAATTTGACCATTCTAAGCCTTCGATTCAATAAATTTCATGGAAACATACCTCCGACGATTTGCCACCTTACCAATATTCAAATCTTGGACCTTTCTAGAAATAACATATCAGGAAAAATTCTGCAATGTTTGAACAATTTTACTTCTTTGGTTCAACGAAATAGTTCAACTGAAAGCACCGAAGTTATAGTTCCTGATGACCAATACTCGCCAGGTACTTTTATGCTCCATAGATACTTTGATAATATCTTACTTCAATGGAAAGGACAAGAGAGAGAACATGGAAAACTAGGACTTGTAAAAGGCATTGATCTTTCTAGCAATAATTTAGTTGGAACTATTCCTCGACAATTTTCTGATATGAGAGGTTTAGTTTTCTTGAACTTATCAAGAAACCACTTGACGGGAAATATCATTTCAAACATTGGTCAAATGGAGATGTTGGAATGGCTTGACTTGTCTAGAAACCAACTTTCTGGGGAGATTCCGAACAGCCTTGCTCTTTTACATTTTCTCAGCGTTTTGGACTTGTCATACAATAATTTGACGGGGAAGATTCCATTAAGCACTCAACTACAGAGCTTCAACTCCTCTGCTTATGCTGGGAACAACGAACTCTGTGGGCTTCCTCTAGTAGAGTGTCCAGGAGATTCTCGTGGTCCTTTAGTGACTCATCATGGCAATGGCAACAGTGTTGAAGAAGATCATCAGTTTTATATTTGTATGGCATTTGGTTTCATCACTGGATTCTGGGCAATTGTTGGTACTCTGTACCTCAAGCATTCTTGGAGAAACGCCTACTTCAACTTCTGGATAAACGTTGGAGATTGGATGTGTGTGACAACGACAATATATGTGAAAAGATTCAAGAGAAAATTTCAAGGCTAAATGGCAAGTATAATTAATTTACTTCATTAATTTCCTTCCCGTCATTTGGTTGTTTTATTTTGGTGTTCTCACCTTGACTACAGTATGATATTCATGGACTTTGTTTACAACTTGAATCAGGTTGTCCATTTAGTGGCTGAAGAGTCTGCATGAGAGTCTGCTTCTCAGGTTGTCGTTTATGTTGTTCTCTACTTTTATCAACCACCATTTTGGGTAGAAATAAAACAAATTTTGGAGTTATGAACAGACATAAAATAATTCATTGGTAGTTGAAATGAAAATTTAAAAATAAGTGCTTTTTTATTTTTACATTTTTTGTTGCAAATTTTAGACTTTTTTCATTGAAGGGCAATGAAGAAACATGCCTATATTCTAGTAATTACTCTGAATCTCTATAATAAAACAGTGTGGTTAGTCAATCACAATAAGGATGAAACTCATCCAGTGTGAGTAGCTTTTGGAAATTGGAAAGGTCAGAAATTTCTTTAAATTAACTTCTGCACAAAATATTTTACTAATAATGCTTTTATCAAAAATCACGGCATCTCCTGAATTTCTTATAATTCTCTTCTTCAGATGGAAAATAGCTGGGTTGTTAGAGTTACACTGCTTTGAAATTAATAATCTTGCATGTATTTTCTGTCCAAGAGAGATAAAGAAGGCCCAGTGTAGTCTCAGTTGATAGTAAATTTTATTTCTTTGTAATTGTTCTTGGTATGGTTTTATATTGCAGTCTTGTACACAAGCTCAATGGCCGAGGCAAGGAGGTGTCAGAACCCCCAAGTTTTTCTGATTTTTGTATCTTTTTTTTTTTTTTCAACAAGAAAAACTCTTGCGTTGCACATGTGCAAAATCGATTGCTTTTACTCACAGTGTCAATTAGACTTTCAATAGAAGGAAGAGAGAAGAAAATTACAAGAGTGTCCCCACAGTTGGAGGCTGTTGTTTATAAAATCGAGTATCGTATTATATTTTTCTAGCTATGAATAGTTTGAATATACTTCGAAGGTAATTTGTAATCGAAACTGCAATAAAAGTTTGTATGAGAACACTCCTTTATATTGAGTTTCGAACACTGGACCTATCTGATTATAGAAGTGTGCTTTCAAAATTAAGAAGAAAGTCGTGTTTCTGTTTAGCAACTCTTTAAGTGGATGGTTTAAACTGGATTGCAACACGTGGAGCCGGGTGACCATTGGATGAAGTCCTAGAAGCTTCTATCTTGATAAATACACTTGGCTGAAACGTTTGGCATCACTTCTCTCTCACCCCAGACTTGAAACGCTATCTCTTCTTCCGAAACCCTTTTCTTTCTTCGTGATTTTAGGGTTAGTCATATTGTTGATGTTAGTAAGAGTAATCTGTAATAGTTCAAATAGAAGGCTTACTGTGTTGAACTGAGTGTTCTGATGTAAGAATCTGAGTGAATCATGAGAGCTGTAGACTTTGTGTCTGATCGAAGTAGTTTGGGTGAGATCTAGCTGAAAATAGTTGGATCTGTGTGATTCTGCAAAAGATAAGTCTCTGTGACTTGGTTCTTGTAATTTCTTAAACAATATTTGTATATTGATTGTCGGTTTTGGCTTTATAGTGTAACAAGAGCTTTATCCATTTATAATGAATGCTCAACAGGGGATTAGGCGCTAGAAGCGGTCGCCGAACCTCTGGGGCTACGGTCGAAAAAATCCTTGCGTTGATTTTCTTCATTCTTGCACTTTATGGTTATGTTTATGTATTGTGATCTTTAGGTTTCTTGTTTTTAGACTAATCCATACTTGTTCGTTCGTCCTTTTAGTGCTATCAGAGCTCGAGTTGATGGATCTTGATATCGAACAAATGAGTTAACTGTGTATATGAAACCTATTCCAAATTTGTGTGAACTTTACTGAAGGAATTCGAGTTTAATACACTCGCTTGGTGAGATCTTTCCTATACTTCTTTAAAGTAGTATTCTAATTCCTGCTTTACCTTTTCTCTATTACCCTTCCTGAGATTTGTCTTTGTCCAAAGGCGCTTAAGAGGCCTTGGGAATCTGAGATAAACTCAGGGCTAAGGTGTAATTGGAGGATCTTGTTAAGTATAGGATTTGTAATCTCTGTTTAGGTTCCTCCGCTTTTTTTACTCTATAATATTGGTTCATTGTTTGGATACATAAACTTGTGTGCATTATTACTGTCTATTTGTACATTGGCTTAGTGCATTTTGCCTGAGTGCTTCTCTGTCTGTAACTTGAGTCATATGTGCTTATTTCCTTTTTTAATATATGATGGCTACCACTAAGTTTGATTTAAATCAATATGATGGGAGGGGGGATTTTAATATGTGGAGTCAGAAGATGAGAGCTGTTTTAATGCTAAAGCCTTGGATGGTTCTTGGCCTGAACAGTTGAGTGATACTAAAAAGAATGAATTAGAAGAAGTAGCCCGGAGTATTATCTTCCTTTACCTTTCTGACAATGTGATCAGATCAATTGGTGAGATTGAAACTGCAGCAGATCTTTGGGCCAAACTAAATGCCAAATATGAGCCAAAAACTGTTCTAAATAAATGTTTTTTGCTAAAATAGTTTTTCTCTTTTAAAATGGATCCTTCTATTGATTTAGAAGAAAATCTGAATAGGTTTACCAAACTGACCCAAGACCTTGCAAATTGTGATGAAAAACTTTCAAAGGAACAGTTGGCTGTGGTCCTGTTAAACTCCATTAGTGACAGACAGAGAGACTTAAAGAATGCTCTTGAATATGGGAGAGATAGCCTTTCCATTGATATTATTATCAATGCTCTTAGGAATAGGAATCTTGAACTTAAGTCTGAAAATGTTAATAATCAAAATGGAGAAAATTTTTTAATGAAAGGCAAAGGTTTTGGTAAATCTAATTTTCATTCAAAACCCCCAAATGATTTCAGAAAAGAGGCAGTAATAAATAAAAATCCAAGAATAAGGCAAAGGGAAAAAAGTGCTATTACTGTAGTAAAATAGGTCATTTTTCAAAAGACTGCTTTAAGAAACAAAATGATTTGAAAGAAAAGAAACCCAGTAAAAGTAATGTTGTGATGACCTATGATAAATTTCAAGCTGATAATGGTCTGGTTCTTGTTAATATGGAAAAGAATCTGAATCAAGAATGTGCCCTAACAAGAACTACTTTCTGGATTTTCAAAAAACAAAAGGAGGGCATGTTATTATGGGAAACAACATGACCCGTAAAGTTAAAGGCATTGGAACTATTAAACTTCTTTTGGAAAATGGCAGAGTTTCATTTCTAAAAGGCACCAGATTTGTTCCTGAACTTGAGAGAAACCTTGTGTCTCTAGGTATATTAGATGACATGGAGTTTGACATTAAACTGGGTCAAGGATATATAAAATTTTTTAGGGGTAGTGATGAAATCACTTCTATCCCAAAGAGACATGGTTTATACTTTCTAAATGCTAAACCTTTAATGGGGCTAACTGCTGCAGCTTTGGATGAAAAATTTAATCTTGCCAAACTATGGCATGATGACTCGGTCACATTGGTAAGAAAGGTCTAAGGTCTTTACAAGATAAAGGGGTATTTGGGAAACATAACATTGGTGAATTCTCAAACTGTGAACAATGCTTGATTGGTAAACAAGTTAAATTGCTTTTTCCCATTGGTACTCACAAAACTAAGCAAATTCTAGAATACTTGCATGCAGATCTTTGGGGTTCTGCATCTACACCTACATTGTCAGGTTTTAAGTATCATCTACTTATAGTTGATGACTTTTCTAGAAAGATCTGGGTATTCTTGTTAAAAACAAAAGATGAGACTTTCACTGTCTTTAAGGACTGGAAAACCCAGATAGAAAACCAAACTGATTTGAAAATTAAAACCTTAAGAACTGACAATGGTCTAAAATTTTGCAATTGTGAGTTTAATGATTTCTGTAAACACATATCATTTTGAGACATAAAACTGTGACTTATACTCTCCAACAAAATGACATTGCTGAAATAATGAATAGGACTCTATTGAACAAAGTTAGGTGCATGCTTTTAAGCTCTAGTTTGCCCAAATTATTCTGGGGTAAAGCTGTTAAAACTGCTGCATATTTTGTTAATAGAAGCCCTACTAGTGCCTTAAATTTCAATGTGCCTAAATTTGTTTGGACTCAAAGTTCTATTGATTATTCCTATTTGAAAGTATTTGGTTGTGCTGCATATGCTCATCAGAATATAGGAAAACTCGAACCTAGATAACTTAAGTGTGTGTTCTTAGGTTATGCTGAAAATGTAAAAGGTTACTGGCTATGGGTAAAAGGGGAAAAGGGATACAAAATCATTATTAGAAGGGATGTTGTCTTTAATGAATGTAGTATGCCATGTTTGAAGGGAAAAACTGAAAATGTGACCAAAAATGATGTTCAAATCGAGGTGGAGCCTGAGCACTTGAAAAATACTGATATTGAATTTGTGGAAGTTGGTCATACTGGTGAAACAGAAACTATAACACAAACAGAAACAAGCCAGTCTGACCAACCTGACACCTCTGATGCTCCTCCTGATGAATATGAACTTACTAGAGATAGGGAGAGAAGACATATCAGACCCCCTGCCAAATTTAATAATGATGACTTTGTGTCCATATTTACTTTCCAGGAAGAAATAGGTTCTGAACCAAATTCGTACTATGAAGCTTTAAAGTCTAAAGATTCTAAATTGTGGTTAGAGGCTATGGAAGAAGAGATGGCTTCCTTGTACAAAAATAAAACTTGGGAATTGGTCAGTAAACCTAAGGATCAAAAATTGGTTGATTGTAAATGGATCTATAAACTGAAGGAAGGGGAAGGTGGCAAAAATAAAGTTAGATACAACGCTAGACTTGTTGTCAAAGGGTTACCAAAAAGAAGGTGTTGACTATGATGAAATTTTTTCCCCTGTAGTTAAATATACTACTATTAGATGCATTCTTGCCTTAGTTGCCCAATTTAAATGGGAACTTGATCAACTTGATGTGAAATCTGCATTCCGTTATGGTGAATTGGATGAAGTGATTTACATGAAACTACCTTTAGGTTATGTTAAAGGTGATCCTGATAAAACTGTGTGTTTGTTAAAAAAGTCTTTGTATAGGTTAAAACAAGCTCCAAGACAATGGTATAAAAGATTTGACTCATTTGTCTTGAAACTTGGTTTTAATAGAAGCAATTATGATACTTGCCTTAATAGTAAAGGAGGTGGAGGAAAAAATTCTCTGTACTTGGTCCTTTATGTGGATGACATGCTTCTTGCTAGTACTAATAAGTCTGAAATTGATGATATCGAATGCAAATTAAAATCTAAATTTGATATGAAAGATCTTAGCCCTGCAAGAAAATTCTTGGTATGCATATTATCATAAATGTGGAAAATAGATCTCTTTTCTTGAATCAAAATGATTATGTTAGCAAGATTTTGAAAAAGTTCAATATGTTTGATTGTAAACCTGTATCTTTACCCCTTGCAAATCATTTTAAACTCTCATCTGATTTCTGTCTTAAAACTGATGATGAATTTGATAGAATGTCTAAAATTCCCTATGGTAATGCTATTGGATCTGTTATGTACTTGATGATTTGCATCAGACCTGATTTAGCTTATGGTATTAGTGTTCTGAGCAGATTTATGGGAAATTCTGGTAAAAGTCACTGGGAAGCTTTAAAATGGCTCATGAAATATTTAAAGGGATCATCCAGTTTAGACTTAATGTTTAAAATGGACAAAGAGAGTAATTTTAAGAGGATATACAGACTTTGATTTTGCTGGAGATAGAGACAATAGGAGATCTACTTCATCTTATTTCTTTACTTTTTGAGGTATTGTTATAAGCTGGAAATCTCAACTGCAAAAGATAGTTGCTCTGTCCTCTACTGAGGCAGAATATATTGCTACTACTGATGCCATTAAAGAAGGCATCTGGCTGAATGGTCTCTTGAATGAACTTGGTTTTGTTGATTCTAATCCTATCTTACTTTCTGATAGTCAGAGTGCTATTCACTTAGTAAGAATCCTATGTTTCATGATAGAACGAAACACATTGATGTTAAATATCATTTTATAAGAGATGTTATTTCTAAAGGATTATTTAAGATTGGAAAGATAGCTACTTTAAACAATCCTGCTGATATGGGAACAAAAGTAATACCTTTAAACAAATTTCTAAATTGTTTAAAGTCATTATCTATTGATTCTGTGCATTGATTATACAGGTACATGAAGTAAGTGAAATTATAAACTGCTGATAAAGTTTCTTGTTGCACTATTGGCCATTTTTGAAAGCAAGGTGGAGATTGTTGAGTTTCGAACACTGGACCTATCTGATTATAGAAGTGTGCTTTCAAAATTAAGAGGAAAGTCGTGTTTCTGTTTATTCTTTTTAAGTGGATGGTTTAAACTGGATTGCAACACGTGGAGCCAGGGTGACCATTGGATGAAGTCCTAGAAGCTTCTATCTTGATAATACACTTGGCTGAAACGTTTGGCATCACTTCTCTCTCACCCCAGACTTGAAACGCTATCTCTTCTTCCGAAACCCTTTTCTTTCTTCGTGATTTTAGGGTTAGTCATATTGTTGATGTTAGTAAGAGTAATCTGTAATAGTTCAGATCGAAGGCTTACTGTGTTGAACTGAGTGTTCTGATGTAAGAATCTGAGTGAATCATGAGAGCTGTAGACTTTGTGTCTGATCGAAGTAGTTTGGGTGAGATCTAGCTGAAAATAGTTGGATCTGTGTGATTCTGCAAAAGATAAGTCTCTGTGACTTGGTTCTTGTAATTTCTTAAACAATATTTGTATATTGATTGTCGGTTTTGGCTTTATAGTGTAACAAGAGCTTTATCCATTTATAATGAATGCTCAACAGGGGATTAGGCGCTAGAAGCGGTCGCCGAACCTCTGGGGCTACGGTCGAAAAAATCCTTGCGTTGATTTTCTTCATTCTTGCACTTTATGGTTATGTTTATGTATTGTGATCTTTAGGTTTCTTGTTTTTAGACTAATCCATACTTGTTCGTTCGTCCTTTTAGTGCTATCAGAGCTCGAGTTGATGGATCTTGATATCGAACAAAAGAGTTAAGCGTGTATATGAAACCTATTCCAAATTTGTGTGAACTTTGAAGGAATTCGAGTTTAATACACTTGCTTGGTGAGATCTTTCCTATACTTCTTTAAAGTAGTATTCTAATTCCTGCTTTACCTTTTCTCTATTACCCTTCCTGAGATTTGTCTTTGTCCAAAGGCGCTTAAGAGGCCTTGGGAATCTGAGATAAACTCAGGGCTAAGGTGTAATTGGAGGATCTTGTTAAGTATAGGATTTGTAATCTCTGTTTAGGTTCCTCCGCTTTTTTTACTCTATAATATTGGTTCATTGTTTGGATACATAAACTTGTGTGCATTATTACTGTCTATTTGTACATTGGCTTAGTGCATTTTGCCTGAGTGCTTCTCTGTCTGTAACTTGAGTCATATGTGCTTATTTCCTTTTTTAATATATGATGGCTACCACTAAGTTTGATTTAAATCAATATGATGGGAGGGGGGATTTTAATATGTGGAGTCAGAAGATGAGAGCTGTTTTAATGCTAAAGCCTTGGATGGTTCTTGGCCTGAACAGTTGAGTGATACTAAAAAGAATGAATTAGAAGAAGTAGCCCGGAGTATTATCTTCCTTTACCTTTCTGACAATGTGATCAGATCAATTGGTGAGACTGAAACTGCAGCAGATCTTTGGGCCAAACTAAATGCCAAATATGAGCCAAAAACTGTTCTAAATAAATGTTTTTTGCTAAAATAGTTTTTCTCTTTTAAAATGGATCCTTCTATTGATTTAGAAGAAAATCTGAATAGGTTTACCAAACTGACCCAAGACCTTGCAAATTGTGATGAAAAACTTTCAAAGGAACAGTTGGCTGTGGTCCTGTTAAACTCCATTAGTGACAGACAGAGAGACTTAAAGAATGCTCTTGAATATGGGAGAGATAGACTTAAGAGGACCAAATCTGGAAAACAATCTCCTACCCACGTTGGTATTTTACCAGACAACTTATTTTTTGAAAGATCAATGAAACGTAAAGATGTACAATCCTTCCATGATTTTGGAATTTCTCCAGTAAAACTGTTATTCTGTAAATGCACCGAATAAGTGATATTTAACGAAGGGATATTACCATGGAAATAATTATGTGCCAAACTAAGAAAAATCAAGTTTGATTGATTTGCAAAACAATCTGGAAGTTGTCCCGACAATAAGTTGTTCGAGAGGTCAAGAAATATCCAATCAGTTATATTGCAATAGCCAGTGATCGATCCCGAGAATTCGTTACTTGATAGATCGAGTATAAATCCATTAGGAGGCAAAATAGGTAGTGAGCCGCTAAAATGATTAAAACTCAAATCTATGCAATTGAAATTGGAGAACTTTGACGATAAATCAGGAAGGACGCCATGAATGTTGTTATGTGATAAGTTCAAACCTATTAATTTGGGACATAGATCCCAAAACCAAGTAGGCAAGTTGTCGTCAATTTCAGTATTGGAGAGATCGAGTTCACTCAATTCCTTTTGTGTTCTAAGCCATGCGGGAAAATGTGGCCCTACTTTGCAACCCCCCAGCAATAGATCTCTTAACTGAAAAGGAGGATTCCATCCAGAGTTGAAATTGAAAGAGATGTGAGGGTTGGAAGACAAATCTAGTGTATGTAACTGGGAGAGATTAAAGAAATGAGCTTCAGTGATATTGTCTTCGAAGTGGTTTGAACTAAGATACAAAATCTCGAGTTTGGAAAGACTTCCAATTTTATCGGTCAGAAAACCACTAAGATGGTTATCAGACAAATATAATTCCCTTAAACTACTCAGATCCCCAAATGATATAGGAATGCCACCTTCGAGTTGATTTCCAGAGAGATGAAGAGACGCAAGGGAAATGATATTCCCAATAGCATCAGGAATGGGACCTTGTAAATTGTTGTGACTGAGATCAATGTGACTTAGGCTACTACTGAAGGTAAACAACCAAGAGAATACTGAAGAGGATAGCTCATTACCCGTAAGATGAATGATATAAAGAGACTTAGAAGCATTGATCATGTGAGGTGATGGAGGATTGACTGCTGGTAACCAACATCTTGCCAAGTATAGCACTTCAAGTTGACTTAGTTTAGTTATTGATTCCAGCCAATTGGTTGCCTGTGTGAGGTTAACATAACTCAGATCAAGGCCTCTTAATGATTGAAATTGAGAAAGCTAATCGAGGTTTGTGCTAGTTATCAGCCCATTATCTGAGCGAACAGCAAGCACTTGCAATTCAGAAAGGTTGCCAAAATGATATGGGATTGGCCCACTAAAATTAGAATGGGAAAGATCAAGACATTGTAATCTGTGTAGGGAGCCAATAAATGTTGGAATTTGGCTGAAATTGAAATTGTTATAACTGAGGTCTAGATAACTCAAATGTTGTAATTCAATCAACCAGGGGCTAATATTACCTCTTAGCCGCTTAGGACCATCAAATGAGCTTTGAAGATCTAGCTTAACTATGTTATTAGTTTCATTTTGGCAATGGACGCCTCTCCATTGGCAACAATCCTTCTTATCTTCAGTCGTTTCCCATGAAGAGAGTAGGCCCTATTCATCGACAAGCTCTTCTTTGAACTGAGAAGAGCTTCTCTCTCTGTATCTAAACACCTGATTCTACCAGCTTTCACTTCTGAAGAGTCTCCAAAAGCAACTCTTAAGCTAAGTAACACTATGATAACTAACAAATGGAGATGTTGAATGAACTTTTCGCCGGCAACCATTTTGAGAACCAATGTAATATCAACTAAGGATATTTGCATATATTCTTCACCACTTAATGCAGACTACTTATAGCATTAGTTGTAAAGATAAATTTCAAAACCATGGTTATTAATAAATGCCGTCTCAATCAGCCTTGATTTATGTCTGGGTTATTCAATAATACAGTCTGAATCTTCCTTGAAATTTTCCAAAAATAAATATACAAAAAGGAAGACTTGACTCCTGCCGGCCGGATTGAAGCAAACATAATTTTGTTTTAATTGGAATGAGTCAATTCTTTGATGGAGCAAGCATTAAAGTAGAAAAATACGACTGTGACGTGAAAAGAACCAATAAAGTAGAAAAATACGAGTGTGACATGAAAAAAGAAAATTTGGTTAATTAGATTTAATATAATATCGTGATTTCACAACACCGAATAGATATATCGTGTACGTGATGCTAAACAAAATTGGAGGGTACGATAGACAAAATATATTGTTTTCTTAATTAATTAATAATGTTTCCATTATTGTGTAATTTATCTTACAAACAAGCTGCGAGTACATTAATTTTTATTTTCCATCTCTCTCACACTCTCCAAAAGGACCTTTTATGCAAACACGGCAAAACTATTTGAATCTCTCATTAGTTTAAGCATGAATGATCTTCAATTTTTTTTTTTGCATTCTTTTAAAAATGTTGATTTTTAACCAGCTATATAGTCAATCTCCAGTGATAGAAAACATATAATTTTCATTAAATTGTCAACCAACATTCATGAAAATATCTCATTTCAAATTTTTGAGCACTAGTCCAAATAAGAAAGCGAAACCTAACTTCATAAAATTAAACATGCATGAATCACATGATGATTTGATGGAGTTTTGAGTAATTTATACTTTATAATGAAAAGTTAGAAATCAATTTATTATTTTTTTCAACAGTTAAAGATCGACTTAATAATGAGAATATATATATATATATGATGGACGAATAGTACAATTTTTCCGTTACCGCCTACCTCAACACAATGGCCCAATTCCAACCCAACTCCTAAGCCCACGAAACCTACCCAAATCCCACTAACACCTAAAGTTCCCTATTATCCTCTTTCAATTATAGTGTGTTTGATTGGCAAAGTTAGAAATCAATTCATTCTTTTTAAAGGTTTAAGATCGACTTAATAACGAGAATATATAGATGGGAAAATTTCATTTTCAAGAGAATAAGTTTAGCCTATTTCAAAAATAAGAAAACAAGTTTGAAATTTCCAAAATTAGATTTTTATTAAAAAATTTTAAATTTTTATTTATGAAATAAATTAATTTATTATTAAATATTTAATTCTAAAATAATATAATTAACACATCCCACATTCACCACCCTACCGCTTTGGCGACCGGTCCGATCATCGCCCTACTCCGGCGAACTTCCGATGACCGTTCCGGGAACTGCTTCGATTCCGACGACCGCTCCGGTGACTATTCCGACGACCGTTCCGGCGACTATTCCGATTCCGGTGACCGTTTTCGACGACCGCTCAGATTTCGACGACTCAGGTCACGAGTCACAGCCCAAGTCACAGTCAAATTCACAAGTCACAGCCCATGTCACAACTCAGGTCACAAGTCACAACTTAGGTCACAGTCCAAAACTTTTATAGGTCACAATTTGTATATCGGTCACAGATCAAAATTTTTGGAGATCACAGATTATTTCATGGTCACAAATAAATAATTTTAAAGGTCACAGATTATTTTATTGGTCACAGATGAAAAAAAATTATAGGTCACAGATTAGATTTTAGTTACAAATTGTCGAATTTTAAGGTCACAGATTAATTTTTAGTCACAAATTGTAGAATTTTAAAGTCACAGATCGTCCAACACAAACACCAAACCCTCCACCACCGTCCACTGCTAGAGAAAAGAGATAGTGAAAAGAGAAAAGACAGTACAGAAGAGAGAGAAGAGAGGACCACCACCACCACCACCACATCGACGGCCAGTACCACCACCAACTACAAACATTGCCACCATTTCAAACCACCCGCCAACTACCCCAAAAGCTCCGACGATTTTCCCCCAAATAGCGCAGCGATCGTTGCAACAAAGGCACTTTCTGACCTCAACCGTATCCATTGAATTCAGCCCATAGACATCTAAGTCGCTGCCACCACCTCGCACCCCAACGCACACCACCACCTCACACCACCTCGTACCACACCGCCATCAACACAGCCCACCCTATATAGATGCACCGCTGCCACCACCAACAAAGCCCCACAAAGCAAAAACACACCAACGCCACCAATACCATTAAACCGTCTCCACCACCACGGGAGCTTCGCAGATCACTGCAAGGACGAAGTCATCGCAGCAGCTACGCAACAGATCTCTGGTGTGTTCGCTGCAAAGAGAAGGCGTGCAGATCGCTGTCGACGCCGGTACGCGATCTCGATAGAGACGGTCTCGGAGGCTATGGCAATGACGGTCATCGAGAATTAGGGCGACGCTGGTGCAATCGAATTAGGGCAGCGTTGCCCTTAGATGCTGCCCTAATTTGCAGCGCGACGCTGCTGCGACTCCGGCAGCAGCGTCGCGGCCTTGCGCCGTCGTTCGACGCTGAAGGGTGTAGGTGGAGGATTGATGGCGGTTGGTAGAGTGTTAAGAGAGAGACGGGTTTCGCCGGCGAGTCCACGACTTCGGTCGGCGAGAGGGGAGTTTAGAGAGAGACGGGTTTAGGGAAATGAGAGGTGGGTGGAGGGAGTTAGGGTTTGGTTTATAAATTAATTTAATTTAATCATATGTTTTATTTAGTAATAATATATTAATTAATAAAAACATCTGATTTTGGAAATATTAAACTTCCAATCTGATTTTGAAAGTTTAAAAATTTAAAATACTATTTTATGTAATTACCACTATATAGATTAAGAACGAATAGTACAATTTTGGGGTACTTACAAAAATACCCTTAAAATTAGGGGTGTTTTGAAAAATCATGTGAAAAGTTTTTAGGAAGTAAAAAATACTGTGTAAAATGAAAAAAGTGACACAATGTCACTTTTTTATAAAAATTGTCACTTTTTTGAAAAGTAACATAAACTCAAAAAAAGTGATATAAAAAAGTAAAAAAGTGACAAACTCAAAAAAAGTGACATATTTCAAAAATTGAGAAATGAGAGGTTAAAGGATCACAAAATTGGGGAGGGCGTGTGACTTTTTTTTTAGAAAAGTGACAGGATGTCACTTTTTCATAGAAAAGTGACAAACCGTCACTTTTTCGTAGAAAATGTGGCAGAATTCGTATTATCCTTTTATCAAACACCTTACATGCATAAAAAATCTCTAACAATTAAGGTCATACATGTTATGAAAATTAAAAAAAGCCACAAGAAGCTGAATGCGAGAGAAATGGAAAGAGTTGGCGTGCGAGTTTGGACTAAACCTTTGAGGCGGTATCTTTTATCTTATTTACCAAACCTACAAATGCAACCATCCACCTCTGTAGAATTTAATTCGATTTTGCTCGGATTTGCTCGGATTTGGGAAACTACTTTTTACGGTTCTGGGATTTTGCTCGTAAGGAAGGAGGGTAGAATAGAGTCATGTGGTTTGGGCTTGTAAGGTTGGACTTTTTGGACGTAATTAATATTTCATTAAAATGTTTAATTATGTTTAAGGGTATAAATCAAAACACTGTTAAAAAAGGGATATAGGGCCTAATTTCCTCTACAATTTTTCCGTTACCACAAACCTCAACCCAACGGCCCAATTCCAACCCAACTCCTCCTCAGCCCACGAAACCTACCCAAATCCCACTAACACCTAAAGAATCCCTATTATCCTCTTTCAATTAGGGTTTCATTTTCACCTGGCTATTTTCGTAAATCGGAACCCTAATTTTCTGCATTCCATGGCTCTCAATTTCTCCAATAATGCGGCAATCATGGTAAATCTCTCCGTCTCTCTCTCTCTCTCTCTCTCTCTCTCTCTCTCTCTCTCTCTCTCTCTCACACACACACACACACACATTATATATACGTAATTATATGGTTAATTCGTTCATTTTTGCATCAGATTATCCCAGAGAAAAATCGGAGAGAGATCTCCAAATACCTCTTTCAAAGTTCACTGCATATAAATTAAGTCTCTTTGCGTCTTTTTGAAAGTACTCATGTATTGATATCTAATGTGGTTTTATTTTGTTGTGCCTATTTTCAGAGGGGGTGTGCTATGCGAAGAAAGACTTCAACATGGCGAAGCACCCGGAAATTGATGTTCCCAACTTGCAGGTGATTAAGTTGATGCAGAGCTTCAAGTGGATGGAGTACGTGCGGGAGACCTTCGTCTGGATGCACTACTATTGGTTTTGAACGAACGACGGCATTGAGTTCCTCCGTTCATACCTTAACCTCCCTTCGGAGATTGTACCTGCCAATCTGAAGAAGTCTGCCAAGCCCATTGGCCGACCCATGGGCGGCCCACCTGGTGATCGCCCACGGTATAACAATCTCTGTCGTGTCTTATAATGTGGATTAGATATCTATATATTACCCCTTTCAATGGAAATTTATGAAGGTAAATGGTTGTGTTTGTTTTGATTGTGGTGGTGATTGATCACCACTGATACAGACAATTATGCCACCCTATTATCTTTGAATTTGACTTATTTAGCGTACAATTGGATTATAGTTTTCATCCGCACTGTGCATTGGAATCTGTGAGAGACTGATTATCATGGTGATTGATCTTTTCTTAATACTTAAAGTGATGCTAATTTGTGTTTATGGTTTTACTATTACAGTGGACCACCGAGATTTGATGGGGACCGGCCGAGGTTTGGAGACAGGGATGGATACCGAGGTGGACCAAGAGGGCCACCAGGCGACTTTGGTGGTGAGAAAGGTGGAGCCCCTGCTGATTACCAACCTGCTTTCCGGGTAGTTACCCTGTCTCTGATATTATTGTATTTTGGGCCATGAATCAATTTTTCTCTGATACTAATATAAAAAGGTTGGATTTTATTGAACAGATCTATCATATTTTTAACGATCCATTGCTAGCTGTATGATCAGCATTACTGATTGGGTTATACTTGGGTATGAAATGATGTGCTTACTGCTCTTACGCTAAAGCAATGCACATATGTGCCCATTGGTAAAACACCGCTATTACTCATCATGTTAAGTCGTACTATATCTTTTCTTTTTTCTTTCTCTCTCCTTTATGGAAAGAGGGGATGATATGTGGCTCTAAACCCACCCTCTCCTAGTCCCTTTGGCAAAGATTCCTTACAGATTTTTTTTTAAATTTTCTCTAGAATTTGAAAGCAAGAACTCCTTTCGTCTATCTAAATGCCAGTCAGCTTCTTTTCTCCTTAGGCCGGGGCTGTGAGTCTATTTCCCCTTTATTGAGACATTGAGATGTGATCTGTAATTTACATATCATGACTTATCAAGAATCTTATTGCAGTAATTGACTTGCACCCCTTGCAATAAGGATCTATTATTGTTGCTTGTTTGGCCCTACATATAAATAAGGATTGACCTATTTTGAAGAACTGCACTCGTGTATTCAAATTGGTTTTATGGCTATGAATCTCAGAATTGAGAACCAATCCACTCTAATTCGATTCTCGGTTCCATCAAATGGAGCGTAGAATATTCACGGAACAATTGATATATCGGTTCCGTGGAATGGCTTGGTTTCATGTCCAAAATTCTCAATGGTATCCAGTTTAATCTTGAACTTCTCCAAGGCAAAAATATCATCATTTTAACTAATATGCCCTTAGCCATGTCTTTACAAATCAAAAGGAAAAAGTGTGGACAATTAGTTAGAGTAACCGGCGTTGTAGCAAAAATGAATCCCTCTCAACTGGATTAGTTCATTTGAACAAGTCGAAGTTGATAAAAGGTATTTCTTGGTCCCAAAAGAATGCAACATTACGAGTTGGTTTAGTTTGGTTCTCATCAGAATCAAGTCCATGAGACTAATGTGGTAATCAAATGCGTTTTTACTAAAATTTCACGAATTAATATGTAATTAGAATAATGCACTTTTGATGCTTGAAACAGAAAACTCACACAACAAATTACATTTTATAATATTATCCAAATTAATATGTAATCAGAATAATGCACTTTATAATATTTACAAGAATTAATATGTAATCAGGTTTTTTTTTAACATTTCATTAGCTAGCCAATCTTCTTTTTAATAACGATTTTCGTCCCAAAATACTATTAAAGTGCTTTAAATTTGTTGCCTTTTGAAATGTGAGAATAATAAATCAATTGAGTGTTTATAAATATAAGCCAAGTATAGACTTAATTTTAAATGATTGGGATAATAAGTGGCTTGCGAATAATTTTTAGGAATTTTTTAAGCGGAAATTTGGTGGGTATCACAAAATATGGGGATAGTAATTAATAGTTTTGAATGCGTGATAGAAATTAAAATTTAATTTTTGTCAGGGTAGTCGAAATAATTTTAATTTACTAAAAATATTTCCTAGATAGAGGTTTTAAATTTTTTAGAGAGAAATGAAAAGCAGTTGGACTTGGACATTTTTAATAAATTAAAATTTCTATGAGAAACATTTCTAGTGAATTAAAAGTTAACCTATAGAAACGACCTATGAAAATGGATCAAAAACAAATTCCTACCAACTTTTTAAAAGTCAATTATTGTAACTTTTTATGAGATCCACAACTTTTCAACATTAAATATTAACTTTTATCAAAATCTATTAAAAATTTAATTTTAATCCCTACCAAACACGGGCAAAATTATTGCAACTTGAACAGCTTTATTGTAATGGATGATAAATGCCACACTTCGTTCAATAGTACACAATCAAAATACAAATGCAAAATAATTTACATACTGAAAATTTACACAAATGCAAAATAATTTTGCAGACGATTTTTATTCATGACTATCTTTACGTACAACAACTCCATTGATCCGAAAATGCAGACTTGCACAACTTGTTGAGCTGTAAAGTCCCAAATACTCCCCAGAATCCAACAATGAATCCAAGTGTCATAGCAATGTAAAATCCTAGAGTGATGAGTTCGTCCTCTTCTTCTGGACTTTCTATCCCTTTTTTGTTTCCGTTGAACTTTGGATCTAGAGAGCTTTCATCTCCTGGACACAGTTTTGTGAGTGGAGGTCCACATAGTCCTGGATTTCCCACATATGCCGATGCTTCAAAAGTTTGTAAATGAGCAATGAATGGAATTTTGCCCGACAGATTGTTATATGACAAATCCAACACTCCGAGCCCATCCAATTGAGAAATGCCGTCAGGAATACCACCAGAAATGTGGTTTCTTGACAAATCTAGAAAATCCAAAGACCTTAATTGTCCAATCTTCACAGGAAGGAGTCCGCTTAGGTTGTTTCTTGAAAGATTCAACGCAACCAGACTCGCAAGACTTGTAATTTCAGGAGGAATTTCACCGACTAAAGTATTGCTTGAAAGATCAATGAGTTTCATCAGTTTAAGACTCTTTATGTAGTCGTTTTCCTGTCTTTTCCATGTCACTTCTGCACCCTCAAAGTGATCCATTTGATAATCGAATTGATCCGACTCAAACTCCACTTGATGAACCATAGCAGTGAGGTTGCTTAGGCATTTCGGTATAGCACCAGAAATCTTGTTGGAAGAGATGTCTAGGACTTGTAAACGAGGTAAATAACACAAGTTTAAAGGAATGGTACCAAGGAACCGATTGGAACGCAGATTTAGAAGGACCAATTTTGACAAACGATCTCCCAACCATGTAGGTATTTCACCGGTCAACTTATTTTTCGAAAGATCAAGAAAACGTAAAGATGTACAATTCCTCAGTGATGCTGAGATTTCTCCGGTAAAATTGTTGTTTTGTAAATGTAAAGAAGAAATGTTATTTGGCAAAGGAATCTTTCCCGAGAAATTATTATATGCCAAATTGAGAAATTTTAAGCTCATCTGATTTGCAAAACAATCTGGAAGTTGCCCTGACAATAGATTCTTGGAAAGATCAAGAAAAACCCAAGAACTAGCTACACTGCATAAATCAGTAATTGAGCCCCAGAATTTGTTATTTGAAAAGTCCAGTACTGATCCTTTAAGAGGCAAACTTGGTAATAAACAATTAAACTGATTAGAGCTCAAATCTATGTACGTAGTGTCAGTGGAAAACTTTGAAGATAAATCAGGAAGGATGCCGTGAATGTTGTTATGTGATGCGTTAAAAAAATATAATGTTGGAGAGAGATCCCAAAACCAATCAGGTAAGGCGTCATGAATTTCAGCATTAGAGATGTCAAGATAACGTAATTGCTTCTGTGTGTGAAGCCATGCAGGAAAATGTGGCCCGAGTTTGCAATCCCCCAACCTGAGAAATGTCAGTTGAAAGGGAGGATTCCATCCGGAGCTAAAATTGAAAGATATATCTAAGTTGGATTCCAACTGTAAAAAGTTTAACCGGGAGAGACCAAAGAAATGGGCTTCTGTGATTACACCTTCGAAACGATTTTCACGAAGATTCAAATTCTCAAGCTTAGAGAGGCTTCCAATTCTTTCTGTCAGAGTCCCATTAAAAATATTGGAACTAACATCTATCCATATCAACGAGGAAGAGGATAAAAGATTATATATTGACCCTCTAAGTTGGTTATAGGCTAGGTCTAAATATATTAAACTACTCAGATTCCCGAAGGATGAGGGAATCCCACCGTCAAGTAGATTATCAAATAGATAAAGCGTCTCAAGTGATGCTATGTTCCCAATAGCATTAGGAATAGGACCTTGTAAATTGTTGAAGCTGACGTCAAGGTTAATAAGACTACTGCTGAAGTTAAACAACCATGGGAATACCGAAGAAGAGGAGAGATTATTTCCACCAAGAGAAAGATCAGAAAGAAAATTAGAAGCATTGATAATTGAAGGCAAGGGATCAACGAGCGGAGGTAGGTTACAGAATGACATGTCTAACAATTGGAGACGAGTTAGTTTACTCATTGTTGGTAACCAATCAGTTGCAAGCGCGAGGTCAACACCACTCAGGTCAAGGTGGCTCAACGAACGAAGTGTAGAAAGCCAATCAAGGTTTGTGCTTGTGAACATTGAATTACCGGAGACACTAAGAAATTGCAATTCCGAAAGGTTGCCAAGGTGATGCGGAATGTGCCCTCCCAAATTAGAAAAGGACAGATCAAGGTGTTGTAATCTGCCGAGGTAGCCAATGAATTTTGGAATTCGGCTACCATTGAAATCGTTATAACTGAGATCTAAATAATTCAAATGGCGTATTTCAAGCAACCATGGGCTAATGTTACCTCTTAGAGCAGGGGTGTCAAATGAACCATGAAGATCCAATACAACAACATGACTAGTATGGTTATGACAACGGACGCCTTTCCATGTGCAACAATCCTTCTTATCTTCGTGGGTTCCCCATGAAGAGAGTCGGCCATATTCATCAACAAGCTCGTCTTTGAACTTGAGAAGAGCCTCTCTCTCCCTCTCCAAGCACCTGATTCTACCACCCTTTACTCGTGAAGAGTGTCCATGAGCAGCTCTAAAGCTTAGTAACATTACAATAACTAACCAATGGATATGTTGATATAACTTTTTACCAACCATCATTTTGAGAACAAGTGTGCACTCAATTATATGTTATTGTGGGATTCTCTACCATTCAAATAACATTATTTATAAACTATGAGTTGGTGTTGCTGTTATTCAAAAAAATCTTCCAATCAGCAATAATGCATTGGAAAAACATTATGACTTGTTCCAAAGGTTAAAAAAGCAAAAGGACTTGACTTCCATGTATAGATCTTGTTTTTTTCCGGAAATATTCTTTGTATAGTACGAGTTTAGCACCTAATTTCACGTTTAGTCAAGTTGTTCAAATCAAAGTCTTCATCCGTGAATCGACTGTTCGTGTTAAAGTTTTGAGGTTAATTAGTGTGACTGCTCCATAAGTTCAAGGCATAAATTCTCCATTTATAGAAGAAAAATGACTTCTATTCTAGCAATATCATAGCATATATAAATATTAAATGAAGAAAATAACTGGCTTGAAAACATGAAGTGCAAGAAGATAAGAAAATAAATATGTTAGACTATTATAAAGCCTTCAAGTTCCATTCAACATATTTCCTTCTTTACATATTTAAGATTTTGATGAATTTTGAAAGATTTGTGGATTTGAATAGATTTCCACAAATTTCATAAGAATTTCATCAAATATAATGAAATTTCAAAAGACTTGGTTATATATATTTTTAAATTTGAAATCTATCCAAAATTTTTAAAATTCTCTATTAATAAAATCTTTATAAATTCACTAGTTATTGAGGATAATTAAATTTTAAAGGATTTCATTGAATTTCATTAAAATCTTAATTAGGTGCCACTCCCGCCCTGCCCTGCCACTCCCCCACCCCATCCCGCCTCGCCCCCCTCCCCACCTTAGACGGGGCGGGTTCGGGGCGTGGGCTTGCCCCGTTTATTTTATATATTTTTTAAAAACTTCCAATTAACTATTTTTTGTTTTTAATTTGTAGTTAATTATTTTTTTTATTCTTCACAGGGCGGGTTCGGGGCACCCCCTCCCCACTCCACCCCACCCCACCAACTCGCTGGGGAGAGTTTTTTTTGCCATCACTTATCTTGACAGATAATTTCTTGCAGGATTGAAGCAAATATAGTCCTCTCTCTGTGTTTTTCAATTTCAGGAAGGGGGTGGACTCAATTTAATTATGTTAAAGTTTGACTCAAATTCGATTGGATTTTTGGAAATATATTTTTCTTTTATCTATGCATTTTTAATACTATTTTCATCTTTAAGAATATTTTTGATATGTCCCATATATATAGTTGGCTCTTCTTTACAAGTTAGATAATATTGTAAACATAATATTCTGTCTTCATTATTAATAAATTCTTCATTCCTCTGCCCATTTTTTTGTTTTCTTTTGTGTTGTGATCGCTATTTCATGTATAACCTTGCCTCCTTAATTTCATAACAAGTGATATCAGAGTTAAGTTCGTTGTTCTTCATGAGTTTTTTATTTTCTTTTTTATGGCAATCTTGAAATATGATATTCCACTTCTGGATCGCAATCAAGATTCCCGTTGTGACAGATGAAGATTCGAGCAATGCTTGCTCAAATGGATTTGGATGACACCTGTCTTTGCTTAAAACTCTCCATATGAACCAGCTTTTCTAATTATCTTCTTTATATTTGAGTTGGTATATGAATTATGTTAATCTATTTAAATTTAATTATGTTAATTTATATTCTATACACGAATTTCATATTTTCCCAACTGCTCTAACAGCTTAAAACAAGAATAGTGAATAGAAACTGAATGAAAAAAAGAACAGACATTTTGGATTCTTGAATTCCGGTAAGGTCATGATATAATAAAGTGAATGGAAAAATTTACTATTTCATCCATCCATAAATATAGTCTTACTCTTTTTTCATACAAAATTTAGTTTATAAATTTTGCTATCATTTTTCTTAATTTATCCCTACATTAATATAATCAATATTCAAGGTAATTAAATTATGCATTCAATATTTAAGGTGATTAAACTATTCTTGGTATTAGACACTCTCTAATGCAAGAATCAAGGTAATTAACTTTCCAAAATCATCCAATACAATTATACAAATGAATAAATGTCATAGGAGATAAAATGTTTTTTTTTTTTTTTGGTTTTTAATTTGTTGTTCCAACTACAATTCAATAATGGAGTGATTTATATTTGTGATAACAAAGCACATTAAATAGGAGAATATTAGGAAACTAATGTATTAACTACACTCTCAAATAGAAACATGACTATAATTTGGAACAGACGAAAAAGAAAAAAAAGACTATCTTTGTGGGACGGAAGAAGTAATAAGTTTCTTTGGTCTTGAAAGTTGCCACCGTTTGGCTCCCATTATCCCAAAAATTTATTCTCTCTCATATTTTCAACCACGCAATCTTCTACAAAATAATATTACATGCAAACTGAGAATTCTTCCTTTTTTTTCATTCACACATTCTTCAAAAAATACTACTCCAAGAATTATAATTACCATATAATGGAGACGGGGGATTAAAAATTGATCACTACAATGATCTCAAACATCATCGATAATATAAAAGTCATTTCTCGATTAGTGCCTCTTCCTTCAGAGAAGCCATGCTGATCTTCTATTTATCATTTACAGAGTTATATTTTATTCACCATGGATGTACGCAAATCACGAAAAGGACGTCACAAGATACATATAAAAATGGATTTTTGTAAAAACAATCTTTCTAAACAAAATATGAGTTTCCACGCAAGTCACAATTTTCTACAAAGAAGACTTGCTTGGCGTGTTTTTGGGCTGCTTGACTCAAGACTTCCCGGGGTTCGGTAAACCAAAAGATTGATACTTATGTGGTAAACTTTGAAACCAAGCCATGTTTTAAGATCAAACATATTTATTTCACTAAGTATTAGTTTCATGTGTCTTTTTCAATGTAAAACGCATAATATATGTCAAAATGTTATTTAACACAAGTGGTAGTAAAACATTATTCTATGTGGCTAAACTTTATAGATTCAATTATATGAATCACGTGACCTTGCATTTAAATGAATCTATCATATAATTATCACCAATGTTTGGTGCTTAACACCAATGTAGATGAGTGACATTTCTTTGTCCAAAAAGTTGTCCTACATTGGAAAACCAAAAAGATTGTGATAATTGGCACGACGCTACTATCATTTTCATGATTTGCGCAATCAATCGTCTACTTTTATTTTAACGTAATACACCCTCAAATTAACTAAACCTTGTGCAAAACAACTCTACCGTCAATTTATCCATTTAATCCTAGTAAAATGACGAATTTACCATTTTCTATAAATAATTCAAGTTAGAGTCCCATATCTTTCAAAAAGTAAAATAACTTAAAATAAAGGGAAAGAAAATTAAAAATTAAAAATATCTTATTCTTCAACCAATCCCACCTACTTAACCTCCTTCCACCATACTACCAGTTCAAGTTATTGTGTTCAATCAAACACCTCTTTATTCTTTAAGGGGTAGAGAAAAAATTTCGTGACTTTGACTCGAAAGAATTATCGATCTATTATCAACATTTATTTTAAAAGACTTTGACTCTAGAGTCAACTAAAAGACCACTATAATGTTCATCACGTCTCTATAACGTATTGGACACGGTCTTCACTTTTTGCATTTTTCTCTTTTTCATCATAATACGTTATAGAGACGTGTAGGACAAATTTTTTGCATTTTTCTCAGTCAATCTCAGCATTTTTGGTTTCTCCATGTAGGACAAATTTGGAAAAGAATAATATTTTTGTTTTTTTCCGGAAAGTTTCTTTGCATAGTACGAGTTTAGCACCCAATTACACGTTTAGTCCAATCATTCTTTATCCATGAATCGACTATTCGTGTTTGTTTTGTTTTTTGATACCCAATAAATCCGAGTTATGATGTAAAATCGATGTTGGATAAATTATAACGACACCTTAGTGATGGCTCGACCCGAAAACAACTTAGGGCCACTCGAAGCAACTTAATTAGTTACTGTTGCTCGTGGCCCAACACTCGTGGATAGTCCAAGTTATTGGGTTGGATGGTGATTTTTCTCAGTCAATCTCGGCATTTTTGGTTTCTCCATGTAGGACAAATTTGGAAAAGAATAATATTTTTGAACTTGTAAATATTTCGTATTAAAGTGTTAATTGCATTTGAATAGACTGTACATTTAAAATTTTTGTCAGCTAAAAATTTATTTGTTGTTCATGAGTAAAATTATTTTTGGTGACATTATAACTCGTGGTATTAAAAATTATTAAATTCTATTATTATATACGATTTTTTTTAGTAGTTAATTGATGTTATATGACTTTTCTTAAGTGGATGTGAAAATAGGAAAAATTACACATGAGCCCCAAATCTTCGCCAAAAAGTGCATTTACATCCCTTACCTTTTGAACCAAGCATATGACCTCTTAATTTTGTATCAATTAGGTCCCTAAAAAAATCAAATCAAAAGTTTTTAAACAAAAAGAAAAGCAGTCAAGTTTGGTGTGCAGAATTTTTTGCCCACCAAAGCCCTATTATTCATTTGATAGACTATGACTGTCACGTTTCATCGAAAGTGCCAACTCCGCCATCAAAAGTACCCATTCTACACGCTAGGAGAAATTATGGGATGGTGTCTACTTCATTGTGGGACTCGCATCCCAAAGGGGTTCTACAGTCGTGTATGTATATAGTTACAATTTCAAATGAGCACAAAGTAGTCAGAAATTTTTTTTTTTTTTTTTTCAGTATAAACATGATTAAAAGATTCATCAATCCACTGCTGTTTGTACTTTCTCTGTGCATGAAATCAACTTCAGAAGTCAGAACCTACTTCCGGAGAGGTTAGGTGCATAGAGACTGAAAGACGAGCGCTTCTATGTTGGGTTTATTAATTTGTTGTGTTTAAATATGTAATTAATTGTGTATAAAGTTATTTTAAAGTTGAATTCAATTAAAGTGATCTAATAAAAAATTTAAATCGTTGAGTTTGGAGCATCTGAATGAAGTGTGGACAGATTTACATGTGTAGATACCAAATCCATTAGAGTGGTATTTGAAGATGAGCCAAATACGTATGAACACTATGAATAAGGTCATGATCCACACACTACAACAAAAAAAATCTTTTGCAATAGTCAAAAAACGTTGTGGAAGACCTTTTGCAACTTTTTGAGTATGTTGCAAATCTCAATGTTATTGTAGAGTAGAAAGATACGACAAACGTTGCTAATAACCTTTTTGCAATGTTTTTAGGTGTTGTTTTTGCTTTATCTTTCTTTTTTGCAACCTTTTTTGACTGTTGTTGTACATCATTTTACATTTTTTTTAAAAAAAATTCTATAATTAATTTAGTTTTTAAAAAATATTTATTTATTTGATTACCCACAAAACCTATAATAATTACAAAACAAAATAGTACACATTAATCATATGGAATCATATTTTACATATATTTTAGGTTAGTGGCACAATGGAACCCTGTACAAATCGAATACTTTATTCTTGATTTTTGAATGATTCATACTTGACTTGAGACAATGTAGATTTACATTTTAAAATATATTTCTTCATTAATATATTTCTAATCATTTCTATCCATTTGATTTCGAAGAGTCATTTTATTAATATTTTATTTATCACAAGAAAATGCATATTTACGTTTTAAAAATTTTATAATGTATTCAATACAAACAATCCATTCAAGTAATCGAAAGGAAAAACATATAACTAATATTCAATACTAATAATCAATCAAATAAACACAATTAAAAAAATATAAGTCAAATTGAATATAATGAATTTAGACGCATTCCATATACACAATCTGATAAGAGAAAATGCAAATTTAGGTTCCAATTACTTGAAAATTTGATTGGAAAGTGAAAATTTGTAATAAATGTGAAAATTTGTAAAGAAATTATATACAAATTCTAAAAAATTAGAAGGGTTAAGATTTTGTTAAAAGGCGCAAGGAAAAAGTAACAGATAGTAAGAGAAAAGAGAAAAAATCAAATTTATTGTTATTTTGTCTCTGTTTGATGGAGATTAAAATCAATTTTTTTAGTAAAATTTGCTAAAAGTTAAATAGTTATGAATTTCATGAAATATATTATTAAAATTAATTGTTAACTTTGATTTAGATTAAAATTTAGATTTCCATCGATATCAAATATGACTTTATTAAAAAAAAAAAAAAACTCAAAAGTTGTGGGGTCGTGTGACCCCCCAGGGTCCGCCCCTGCCCCTGCATATCACAAAAATAATAAGGGCATAATTAGCATATAAATCAAAAGTATTTATACTTCAAAATTACAACTTTTTTTAATACATCTAACTTAAACCTAATAGTAATTTGAGAACAGAACACTGTTGGCCAGAATTTCCAGAAATTCAAAATTTAATGACGTGGCACTTTATTTGGACATTTGCAAACAAATTGAAAAATGAATGGGAAGTGAGTCAAGTGTGAAAATCAAAAGGGAAAGAATTAGTCCCGCCACTCGCTACCATTTCCACCCGCCGAAAAACTCCTTCATTTTTCCACTTCCATTTCCTACAAAATCGTCCCTACCGATTCGTCTCTACACGGAGCTGGCACTTTGGGCATAGCAAATCAACTGATCCGACCAACAAATCAAATTCTCGTGCCGAACATTTGACGAGATTTGGCAGTGAACACAACATTTCCTCCCGCCGAACATTATGCCCAAATGTGGTGACGGGGATAACCAGTCTTCGACAACTCCTGAAAAGCAAAGTTATGCTTGCCATCCAGCCATGGTTGAGTCCAGTAGGATTGGTTCCTCATGCAATCCAGCCCCTTTGAAATCTGACTGGCCAGTGAAACAATTTTCTGATGAGCTTCTTGATGTAAAGTCACTAGTTTTATGGTTGTAATTTTCTGGTTTTCAGCCATATGATTGGTTCCTCATGCAATCCAGCCCCTTTGAAATCTGACTGGCCAGTGAAACAATTTTCTGATGAGCTTCTTGATGTAAAGTCACTAGTTTTATGGTTGTAATTTTCTGGTTTTCAGCCATATGATTGGTTCCTCATGCAATCCAGCACCTTTGTTCTATGGTTGTAACTTGTAATTTTCTGGTTTTATGGTTGTAATTTTTTGGTAGTAAGTTTGGTGTTTATTTTATTTCTGGTAGTAAGTTTGATGAGCTTTTATTGATTAGAACTGGCAGGTTTCATTCTAATGCCATTTGTGGTATTTCCACTCCACCTGCGTTCTGGAAAAATTAGAATCAGTTGTGGTTTTTCTTTCATTTTGTTAATTACATTTTCAGACTATATTTTTTGTTGAAGAGGCTATCAATTGCAGATATTAGAGAACTTATTTCTTTGGATGTTTGGCTGCAATATTACTTGCTTGTTTGAAACATTGACTAAAATATTAACTTATTACGTGGAAACAAATATTCAACAGCTGCGGCTAGCAACAAAAACAGAGACAAAGCAACAATGAATTAAGTTGAAAGAATCAAAATCAGCAGTTTGGTGTGGTTTTCCGGGGAGGTGTTTGGGTTCATTGCGGCAAAATCAGCAGGTTCATAGCGGCAAGATTTAATTGATTTCTTAATATGATAATGGTAAATCAGCAGGTCGTTTGATGGATTCACGGCAGCCGGCGACGTCGATAACAATTTCGGGCCTCTGATCTGTGGGGAGTTTATGGGAAGTTGCGGCCGCTTTTGCTAGGCTTGGAGAAAGGGGAAGTGAAGGAAAGTGTTTTGATGGTTTTCATTTGGGTTAGGTTTCTTTGGTTTTCAATTTCACGCGTTAGGTTTGACTTTTCATTTTTTTTCTTTTTTAAAGTGATTGCCAGCTCATCTGGTGCCTTTCTGGAGAATGGGTTCTGTACGTCTAGCACGGTTGAATCAATTATTGGAGCCATGAAATATTCTAGACTATTACGCGCCCTCGTTGGCTGAAAACATATTCCCCAACCATCTCCATGAATCCAAAAAGGAATAAATTTCATTCAAGGATATATATATATATATATCATATAACTTTTACTATAGATAAATTCGATAGAACATGAAGGCAGGCTTCAAATTTTGCATGAATTCTTATGTTTGTTATTTTCACTTCATTACTACTCAGTCATGGTTGTTATTGCAAAGCATCTCTACTACATCTACTTGGTCATGCGTGCTTAAGAGTGTCAAACAAACAAGAGGCTAGATGTACCTTCTCTTTCTTAATTTTCTGGAGACCAGCTTTGTAGGATCTTAACCTCTCCGCACATGCTCGTGCATCCTCAATTACTTCTGTATCCCTGTTCTCCTTTGAACTAGAATATTTACCTTCACCAGAAACCGGCATTTCATAGTCAAGAGCAAGGTCATATCCAATTTTTGCTCTTTTATGTCCTACGTTCAGGCATCAGGTTCAAATCAACAGGGTCATATCCAAATGAATAATAGTTAGTTAAACCAGAATTGGAGCAAAAGGATAAACCTCATACCCTTGTGTGCAAACAAGACACAGCGAGATACTCTACAGGGGTAAACTTTCTGCATAATTACTCGTCACTTATTCAATATACAAGAAAATAAAGTAAAGAAAATTAAACGTAAAACTATAGCAACGTAAAAATTCAATATTTTATACAAGCATACACCCATAACTGAAAATAGAAGGAATTTATATCCAATTTATACATATACACAATGGAAGAGAAATGAACCTGGTGCAAAGGAAAAAAGTTTTCAGTAAGATTTTCCCAGTGTCCTCATTTTCCTTTAACTCCTCCAAAATGTGGTTCAGATCAAAATTTGGGGCCTTATAATCGAAATCTTCAGCATAAAACGGGGATGGAGATGGTAGCGCAGAAAATGCCCTGAAATTCGAGAATCGATTTCTGGGGCAGTGAAAAATTCGAAGATCTCATAGGCGGGTTTGGGCAAAATTTTGGCTTAATCGATTTAGAGGCAGCCATGACACGGTAAAAGAGGAGATTTCTCCATGTCAAACCCCCCAAGCTTTTCTGATTTTTTGTATCTTTGTTTTTTTCCATAAAAAAACTCTTACGTTGCACATGTGCAACAATCAGTGTGAAAAATCGTTTGTGTTAGGCAATTTGTTGTCAAACGACCTCCCTGGGCGATGATGAAAGTCTCGGTTGTTTTTATCCAGTCGGCATTGGTCAATTGACTGAATATATATCGACACCACAATTTATGGAACTATCCACGTAACCCACTTGGGCCATTCGAAGCAACCTAATTTAATTAGGGTTGCTCATGGCCCAACCCGAATTAGGACGGCTCTTATCGGTTAATAGCCCACCTCTTCTTTGTGTTATTGGGCCTATGACCTAAAAGCCCAATCCATTCACTATACATACCTAGTCTAATGTCCAACAAGGGTGGGGAAATACATAGCCGTTCTTTGTGTCTTGAAGAGAATCGACTTCACAGCTTCTTTTGTGCTCTCTTTTACCTTGCTTTGTGATCTTGGTAGTGAAATCTCTTCTTCTTCTTCTTAAGTTAACCTGTGTGGTTAACATTCTTGGCTATTTATCCTTCTTCCTCCATAGCTCTTTGTGGGCTGATTTTCGGTTTTGAGCAACCAAGGAAGGAGGTGAAGGTTTGTGGTGGTTTCATTGATTGTGGTGTTGATTTTGGAGACTGAGCCCGGTGATTCTTGGTGCAAAGTGTTGGTCTACATTTTACATATGGTATCAGAGCTTTAGGAGTGATTTTCGGACCCAAAATCGACCAAGAACAGACCTGGAATCGCGTGAACAGTGCTGCCAAAATTCTGGACAGGTTTCTTCAAGCAGTCCGAGTACCTTTTTTTGGGTTTTTCAAGAAACCAACACCACAGGAGGCTTCTGCAGGTGGAGGCGATCCTCCCTGACCGGCGCGTGAGATTCCGGTCGGCGCGTGTGGCGGCGCGTGAAGCCCACGCGCAGAGGAGGAGAGCGGCGTGTGGCGGCACGTGGGGCGTTTTCAGGCCTCGACTTCTTCAGGCAGTTTGTTTGTCTTGATTTCCTGAACGTACTGATATTTTTGTTTAAGTGTTTCAGGTTACGCAGGAAAAGTTGGACGATTTTGCCCCCGGTTGTTCGACGGTCGAGGCTGCAAAACGCTTACTGAATTACTTTAGACCATAAATTGTGGCTCTAAAGCAGTAATCTCGCAACTCTCGATAATTACGGACTCAGACAAGTCCGCTCTGGTAAATTGGCTGATCCTCTCGTTAATTTTCAGCACTAGCGCGTCATCGTGTGGGGTGACATTAGGTTTGGGGTTACCGTGAAGGGGTAACCATTGCTTGTGCTAGAAATTAGGAAGTAATTGCTCTCTTCGTTCGTTACGTAATTGGAATTTGCTCTTTTGATTAATTACAGCATTTTATCGATTTTCTGATATACTGTGAGTGAAACTATTTTTTGTTATTATCTCTCTGATTGCTTTTGTTAAGTCTCTAAAATACCTAGACCTTACCCGTTTGAAAATTTCCTTGATCTAAGATCGTGAATCTTACGAAACCCTGGAAATCTAAAAACGGTGTATATTTGTGAACCTAGGTCTGCTTTGTGTGGCTTAATTGTGATTTTGTGTTTTTTGTTTGAAAATGACAACGCGCAATTTTGATTTGGGGACTTTTACTGGAAAATGTGATTTTTCTATTTGGCAACAGAAAATGAGGGGTATTTTGGTTCAACAAAAAGTTTCAAAAGCCATTGATGGCAGTTTTCCCGCTGATTTTTCAAAAGAACAAAAAGAAGAGGCTGATGAGCTCGCTTACACCTCTATTATTTTACACTTGGCTGATGCTGTTTTAAGAAAAGTGGGTAAACTAAAAACCATTGAAGAACTTTGGAAAAAGTTGGAAGATCTGTATTTGCTAAAATCTACTCCCAACAAGCTTTACTTACTTGAGCGTTTTTTCAATTTCAAAATGGATTCTTCAAAAGAATGGATGACAATTTGGATGTGTTTAACAAACTTGTTCAAGATATTGTTAACTGTGGTGAGTCAGTGTCTGAAACATACAAGGCTATCATTTTGCTAAATGCTATACCTGATACTTATCGTGAAGTAAAAAATGCTATTAAGTATGGTAGAGACACGTTGACACCCGAAATTGTCGTTGACTCCCTTAAAAGTAAGGAGATGGAGATGAAAGCTGAAAAACATGATAAGAAAAGCGGTGAGATTCACATGATGAGAGGTAGAACTCAGTTTAGGCAAAACAGTCATGATGGTTACCAAAGTAGTGGCGAGTCAAGTAGTAATGGACATAGAAAGAAGGGCAAGGGTAAACCTAGCTCCAAGTCTAGGACTAAGGAACAAAAATGCTATGGCTGTGGGAACACGAGGCATTTTATAAAGGATTGCTATAAAGAGAAAAACAAGAAAAAGGGGGGAGATCGAGATGAGGTTAATGTGTTATCTTCTGTTTCTGATGATTGTGATGGTGAAGTCTATTTGATTACAAGTCCTGATGTTTCTCCTGCCGAATTGAACTTAACTGCCAATTCTCGTTTTCATGAGTGGATTCTTGATTCTGGTGCATCTTTTCATGTGACATCGCATAAAGATTGGTTTGAAAATTTGCATGAATCAAATGATGGGCATGTTGTGTTGTGTGACAATTACGCTTACCGGTGTCGTTGGCATGGGTGATATTACTTTAAAGTTTGATACGGCTTTGTGTATACTTTAAAAGATGTTAGATATGTCCCCGAATTGTCTAGAAACTTAATTTCTTAGGACGACTTGAGAAATACGATTTCACCGGTAAAATTGGAAATGGGATTTTGAAATTGATTAAGGGTGCACTTGTCTCTATTAAGGGTGTTAGAAAAAATGATATTTACATAACTACTGGGGAAGTGATGAGAGGCTTAAACTCCTCTATCTCTTCCGCTAAGTCTGATCACACACAAAAATGGCACAATAGACTTGCACATGTGGGTATTAAGGGGATTAAGCTTCTTAATGATAAGGGTGCTTTTGGAAATGACTGTGTGTCTGATTTACCTTTTTGTGACCATTGTGTGCTTGGTAAACATCACAAAACTAAAGGCATGCTTGAATATGTGCATTCGGACCTGTGGGGTCCATCCAGTACGCCTACTCCAAGTGGGAATAGGTATTTCTTGTCAATTATTGATGACTACACTAGGAAAGTGTGGGTTTATCTTTTGAAGGATAAATCCGACACTTTCGATAAATTTAATAACTGGAAAAGACAAGTTGAAAATCAAACTGGTAAAAAGATCAAGTTTTTGAGAACTGATAATGGCCTAGAGTTTTGTAACACTGATTTTGATAATATGTGCAAGGAAAGTGGAATAACAAGACATAAAACGGTTCCTTACACTCCCCAACAGAATGGGGTAGCGGAAAGGATGAATAGAACTATACTTGATAAAGTGCGTTGCATGATGTTAAGTTCTGGAGTCCCAAAGTCCTTTTGGGGCGATGCTGTTATGACTGCTTGTTATTTGATTAATTTGACTCCATCTGCTGCATTGAATGGTGACACTCCACATGAAAAATGGTTTGGTAAACTAAGTGATTACTCCATGCTGAGAACTTTTGGCTGCACTGCATTTTCTCATCAGAGTGAGGGAAAGCTTGAACCGAGAGCTAGAAAATGTGTTTTTCTAGGTTACCCAGAAGGTGTCAAGGGGTATAGGTTGTGGGATAGGAGCCATAAGGGAGTTAAAATCATTGTGAGTAGAGATGTCACATTCAATGAGAGTGAAATGCCATATTTGAGAGCTGAATCTGAACCTGTGAGTGAGGAGATTCAAGGTGAAGAGAGTGGTCAGCTGGAGGTGGAGTTAGAAAAACCTAGCACATCTGTCACTGTTACACAGAGTGAGGTGGAGACTCAGGAACAACAACCTGATGTTGAGAACAGAGAGGAAGTAGTAGTAGAAGAACACCCTGAAGAAGAGAATCCTCTAGCAGACTATAACTTAGCTAGGGATAGAGAGAGGAGACAGACTAGAGCACCGTGAGATTCGGTTATGAATCCGAGCTAGCTTTTGCTCATGCGAGTTATGAGGAGCTGGCTGATAGGGAACCAAAGGCCGTTGAAGAGGCGATGAAGAGTGACCAATCTGAAGAGTGGTTCAAGCCAATAAAAGATGAGATGAGTTCTCTAGAGAAGAATCAAACTTGGGAGTTAGTACCAAAACCTAAGAATAAATCTACTGTTGACTGTAAGTGGGTTTTTAAGGTTAAGGAGGGTATTAGCGCAGCTGAACCCTTAAGGTTTAAAGCTAGATTAGTGGCCAAGGGATACACTCAGAAGGAGGGAGTTGATTACAATGAGATTTTTTCACCAGTTGTTAAGTACACTACTATTAGGGTCATGCTTGCATTGGTTGCACATTTTGACTGGGAACTTGAACAACTTGATGTAAAAACTGCTTTTTTACATGGTGAACTTGATGAGCAAATCTTTATGAATCAACCAAGAGGTTTTAAAGATAAATTAAAACCTGACTATGTGTGTTTTCTGAAAAAATCCTTATATGGCTTAAAACAATCGCCTAGACAGTGGTATAAACGTTTTGACTCTTTTGTACTATCTATAGGGTTTCATCGTAGTAAGTTTGATCATTGCCTTTATTTCCAACATAATGATACTAGTAATGACTATGTGTTCTTATTGCTTTATGTGGATGATATGCTCTTAGTTGGTTCATCATCTAAATGGATAAGTGATATAAAAACAAGTTTGAATGGTGAATTTTACATGAAAGATTTAGGAAAAGCTAAAAGAATTCTAGGTATGGAAATTGAAAGAGATAGGTCAAATTCCATCTTGTTTTTGCATCAATCATCGAATATTTCTAAAGTGCTAAAGAAATTTGGCATGCATGAGTGCAAATCTGTTACTTTACCTTTAGCTAGTCATTTCATTCTATCTAAAGATCAATCTCCTTGTAATGAAAAGGAGGTAGAATACATGAGTAGAATTCCATATTCAAATGTGATTGGCTCTGTTATGTATTTGATGGTTTGCACTAGACCTGATTTAGCTTTCATTTGTGAGCACTCTTAGTAGGTATATGTCTAATCTTGGTCCCGAGCACTGGGAAGCCTTAAAATGGTTGTTAAGGTATTTAAAGGATACTTGTAATGTAGGTCTAAAGTTTGGTGTTAATAATGATGGTGTTAAACTAAAGGGATATGTTGATGCTGATTATGCTGGGGATAGGGATAATAGGAAATCCACTTCTGCTTATGTGTTTACTTTGTCTAACTCTTGTGTTAGTTGGAAATCACAGTTACAACACATAGTTGCACTATCCACTACAGAATCTGAATACATTGCTACCACTGAATCTATTAAAGAAGCTTTATGGCTTATGGGCCTTTTACATGAACTGTGTGTTCTAAATGATTATGTGGTAGTATATTCAGATAGTCAGTCTTCCATACATCTATGTAAGAATCATGTTTTTCACGAACGCACCAAGTACATTGATGTTAGACTACATTTCATTAGAGATATTGTGTCTCAAGAAGTTGTAAGACTTGAGAAAATACACACACAATATAACCCTTCAGACATGGGTACTAAAGTGTTACCGTTGGTGAAGTTTAGAAGTTGCAAATATCTTCTAAATATCGGTGGAGGTAAATGATTTCCAATTTTATTGGTCTTACCTTCTTGGATTATTACTAATGCTTAGTAATTTCTTTCTTTGCAGGTCCTTTGACACCAAGGTGGAGGTTTGTTAGGCAATTTGTTGTCAAACGACCTCCCTGGGCGATGATGAAAGTCTCGGTTGTTTTTATCCAGTCGGCATTGGCTAATTGACTGAATATATATCGACACCACAATTTATGGAACTATCCACGTAATCCACTTGGGCCATTCGAAGCAACCTAATTTAATTAGGGTTGCTCATGGCCCAACCCGAATTAGGACGGCTCTTACCGGTTAATAGCCCACCTCTTCTTTGTGTTATTGGGCCTATGACCTAAAAGCCCAATCCATTCACTATACATACCTAGTCTAATGTCCAACAAGGGTGGGGAATTACATAGCCGTTCTTTGTGTCTTGAAGAGAATCGACTTCACAGCTTCTTTTGTGCTCTCTTTTACCTTGCTTTGTGATCTTGGTAGTGAAATCTCTTCTTCTTCTTCTTAAGTTAACCTGTGTGGTTAACATTCTTGGCTATTTATCCTTCTTCCTCCATAGCTCTTTGTGGGCTGATTTTCGGTTTTGAGCAACCAAGGAAGGAGGTAAAGGTTTGTGGTGGTTTCATTGATTGTGGTGTTGATTTTGGAGATTGAGCCCGGTGATTCTTGGTGCAAAGTGTTGGTCTACATTTTACAGTTTGCTTTTAGCCTTTTACTCAGTGTCAATTAGACTTCCAATAGAAGGAAGAGAAATAAGAAAATTATAAGAGTGTTTCCACAGTTGAAGGCTGTTGTTTATAAAATCGAGTATCGTATTATTTTTTTCTATCTATGAATAGTTTGAATCTACTCCAAAGGTAATTTGTAATCGAAACCGTAATAAAAGTTCGTATAAGAACACTCCTTTACGTACATTTATATTTATACACACGGTCATACTCGTAAGAAATCGTCCAAAAATGCAGAAGGCAGATAATGAAGAATGGAAGAGAGTACTGCTGTTTCTTCTGTATATCTTTGGAAGTGAAGTTGTCCATGGGCGAAAAATGGACTCCTTGCACTTCTTTTCGCCCTCATGCTTGTGGTGCAGCTAGATTGTCCAGGTCCCTGTTTTCACTCTTGTCTGAATTTGTATGCATCACCTGGGGAAGATTAGATCTAGCACGAATTCGTCACATCTGGTTGTAGACCTGTACACACAGAATGAGTTCTCGTTCGTTGCTTGTATGGATTCCTTCAAAAGTATGTGGATGTTTATCTTATTTTTATGACAGAACCAATATTAGTAACATAAATTTTTTGCATGAATAGATAAATAAAGAAGTTTTTTATTTGTGTATATCAAATATGTTAGCTCGAGTAACTTTTCAGCACAATGCTATTTTCATAGAGTACGTTGGGGTGGCTTATAATTAAAAATAAATACCAAATATGTAACTTACTTTTAGTATGGATCCGCCTATATTCACAACAACCAAAATAAGACGCATGTTTGGAGCATATATTTTAGCATAAGCCACCCCAAAAATTTCGTTGAAAAGCTTGTGGAATCCTTTAAATCTACATAGAAATGTAAACGTTATCACAGTTAGCAAAATATATATGAATTTGTACGAAGAATAGAGAATCTTTATTTTAAATAAAGCAAAAACAGAGCTTCTATCAAACCAGTAGGGAGAATCAAGACCAAAAGGTCAAAAGAGTTGGGGCACAAATAGATAACATTTGAGTTCAAATTAAACCTTATAAAGAAGGAAACAAATCACAAAGAGGAAATTGCAACAACAAATACATTTCTTGCCTTTTATTGTAATCCCGAGCACCCATTCTCAAGATTTAAAATCTCCATTACAATATTAACTTTTTATTTTTTATTTTTATTAATTTATTTTTAGTTTTTAGTATTCGTTTCTCATAGTTTTTTATTATAATTGTAAATACAAGTAATAATGATTTTTCCATTTGGACATACTAGTTTTTAAAAGTTAGTGGTAGGCTCCATTTTAGTACTTGTTTTGTTTTGCTGATCCTAAAATAATATTTTTAGTTAAAATTTTGATAGAAGTTATTAAGATGTGTTATTGAAAAATTGATAAAAGTTGTTGATACCATCCAAAAATTTACATGGGATGTGACTTTTTCGGATGTAAAATTTCGAAAATTTTTGATATCATATTCCATATAAAATTTCCTAATAAAATGATGAAAATTACATTGTGAAATTTGTATCGCAAAAATAATAAATGTTAATAAAATAATTGATTTTTTTTTTTTTAAATGTGAGTTAGACGTCTTGATTTAAGACTCACGTTTAACGTATTTTTAACTATTTTCGATCTCTGTTTAGATTATTCGATAAGCCCATAATGTCGTTCTCAAAATAAGTTTTGACATAGGTAATTTGTAGATTCGATTAGCGTACGATCGTCATATAATTTTTAAAATTGGCATGTCATCGAAACTCAAATTTATTGTGATTTTGCCCTTATTTGGTAGAGATTAAAATCAAAATTTTCAGTAAATTTTGATAAAAGTTAAACAGTTATGTATTCTATGAAATATGTTATTAAAATTAATTATTAACTTTGACTTAGATTAAAATTTGAATTTCAATCGATACCAAACATGATTTTATAAAAAAAAAAAAATCTCAAAAGTTGGGGGTCACGTGACCCCCCGGGTCCGCCCCTTATTATTGATGTGTGACTGCTCCAAAAGTTCAAGTTATAAATTCTCCATTGATAGAATTACTTCCAGCAATGTGATAGCATATACAAGTAAATAAATGAAGAAAATAACTGGTTTGAAAAATCAGCAACACGAAATGCAAGAATTAGACTAGTATTAAGTCTTCAAGTTTCATTTTATATATTTCCCTCTTTACAGATTTAAGTAAATTCCAGCAAAATACAATGATCTCTTGCCAGATAATTTCTTGCAGGATTGAAGCAAGTATAGTCCCTATCTTTGTGTTCCCACTTCGGGAAGGGGGACTAAATTTATTTGCTGAAAAAAAAACTCGTTCCCCCCATTAACTGCTGAAATACCTGCTAATAATCACCCAAGAAAATACATCGGTCTCTTACTCGTTTAAAGGAACTATTTCTTGGCAACATGGAAGATTGGGATCTTTACAAAAGATTTTATAAAGCTTTCGTCTCATAACATTTTTAATATTTTATATTGGAATAATTCAAGTTCAAGTTGTATTAAAAAATATTAATTGAAAAATGTTGTTCATCTTCATACCATTGCATCAAAGTGTTACGAAATATTTACAAAAACTTAAGGGTCCGTTTGATTGTAAGAGTGGAAAATGGGTGGAAAGAAAATATTTTACAGAGAAAAGATTTTCCTAGAAAAGATTTTCCTGGGAATTGTAATTAATTGTGTTTGATTGATATAATTTTTTACCTGAAAAATGTTAAAAGTTTGGTGTCTGTTTGGTTTCCTTTTTTTATAAAAATTGTCCATTAAAATGATAATTTTTCTACCAATACGTCTAGAATTTGTTCTAATTACCAAAAGGTAAAAAAAAAAAAAATTTAACAATTAGAAAAAATTACCATATTCGTTTGACTTTGTTTTACATAGAAATTGTCAACAAAAATGAAAATTCTTTTTACAATAGTTGATAGAATTGGTTGCCTTTGCTTTAAAAAAAAAAAAAAAGTGGAAAATGTTTTCCCAACTAATAGGTGGGAAAACAAAATCAAGATTTTGTGCATCAAATGATTGTACCTAGAAAATGGTGGAAAACGTTTTCTATGGAAAAATTTACCCATCAAACAGTTTTTTAAGGTCCTTTTCCATGGAAAACTAAGGCTATCAAACGGAGCATAAATGAATTATTGAGCAGTAAAATTCCACACATTCCCAGAAATCCGAAAATGAAACCAAGTGCGATACTAACGTAAAATTCTTCACTGATAAGCTGGTCGTCCTCTTGATCTTGAGGAATTTCATCACTTGGGCATGTTTTTGTAAGTGGAGGGCCGCAAAGGCCAGAATTTCCCACATATGTTGAAGCGTCAAAAGTTTGTAAATGATTCCTCCATGGAATCCCGCCTGACAAGTTGTTATACGACAAATCTAACACTCCAAGCCCGTCCAATTGAGAAAGTCCGACAGGAATCTCGCCGGAAAGGTGATTTCTTGATAAGTCGAGAAAATTTAAAGACTTCAATTGTCCGACCTTTGGAGGAATGAATCTGCTTAGGTTGTTTCTTGAAAGGTTCAACCCAACTAGACTTACAATACTCGTAATTTCAGAAGGAATTTCACCTTCTAAATTATTGCTAGAAAGATCAATGATTTTCACAAGATTAAGAGTTCTCATGTACTCTGCCTCTTTCCCTTTCCATATTATATTTGCGCACTCAAAGGGAAGAGAAATTATGGGAACATAAAATGGTTGAGTTAGAATCGGTTTCTTGGACCATAGCAGTGAGATTGTTTAGGCATTTTGGTATAGGACCAGAAATATTGTTCAAAGAAATGTCTATCACCTGTATATGTGCTAAACGACACAAGCTTGGAGGAATAGTTCCAAAGAACTCGTTGGACCGTAGACTTAAGAGGACCAAATCTGGAAAACAATCTCCTACCCACGTTGGTATTTTACCAGACAACTTATTTTTTGAAAGATCAATGAAACGTAAAGATGTACAATCCCTCCATGATTTTGGAATTTCTCCAGTAAAACTGTTATTCTGTAAATGCACCGAATAAGTGATATTTAACGAAGGGATATTACCATGGAAATAATTATGTGCCAAACTAAGAAAAATCAAGTTTGATTGATTTGAAAAACAATCTGGAAGTTGTCCCGACAATAAGTTGTTCGAGAGGTCAAGAAAATTCCAATCAGTTATATTGCAATAGCCGGTGATGGATCCCGAGAATTCGTTACTTGATAGATCGAGTATAAATCCATTAGGAGGCAAAATAGGTAGTGAGCCGCTAAAATGGTTAAAACTCAAATCTATGTAATAGAAATTGGAGAACTTTGACGATAAATCAGGAAGGACGCCATGAATGTTGTTATGTGATAAGTTCAAACCTATTAATTTGGGACATAGATCCCAAAACCAACTAGGCAAGTTGTCGTCAATTTCAGTATTGGAGTGATCAAGTTCACTTAATTCCTTTTGTGTTCTAAGCCATGCGGGAAAATGTGGCCCTACTTTGCAACCCCCCAGCAATAGATCTCTTAACTGAAAAGGAGGATTCCATCCAGAGTTGAAATTGAAAGAGATGTGAGGGTTGGAAGACAAATCTAGTGTATGTAACTGGGAGAGATTAAAGAAATGAGCTTCAGTGATATTGTCTTCGAAGTGGTTTGAACTAAGATACAAAATCTCGAGTTTGGAAAGACTTCCAATTTTATCGGTCAGAATCCCACTAAGATGGTTATCAGACAAATATAATTCCCTTAAACTACTCAGATCCCCAAATGATATAGGAATGCCACCTTCGAGTTGATTTCCAGAGAGGTGAAGAGACGCAAGGGAAATGATATTCCCAATAGCATCAGGAATGGGACCTTGTAAATTGTTGTGACTGAGATCAATGTGACTTAGGCTACTACTGAAGGTAAACAACCAAGAGAATACTGAAGAGGATAGCTCATTACCCGCAAGATGAATGATATAAAGAGACTTAGAAGCATTGATCATGTGAGGTGATGGAGGATTGACTGCTGGTAACCAACATCTTGCCAAGTATAGCACTTCAAGTGGACTTAGTTTAGTTATTGATTCCAGCCAATTGGTTGCCTGTGTGAGGTTAACATAACTCAGGCCAAGGCTTCTTAATGATTGAAATTGAGAAAGCTAATCGTGGTTTGTGCTAGTTATCAGCCCATTATCTGAGCGAACAGCAAGCACTTGCAATTCAGAAAGGTTGCCAAAATGATATGGGATTGGCCCACTAAAATTAGAATGGGAAAGATCAAGACATTGTAATCTGTGTAGGGAGCCAATAAATGTTGGAATTTAGCTGAAATTGAAATTGTTATAACTGAGGTCTAGATAACTCAAATGTTGTAATTCAATCAACCAGGGGCTAATATTACCTCTTAGCCGCTTAGGACCATCAACTGAGCTTTGAAGATCTAGCTTAACTATTTATTAGTTTCATTTTGGCAATGGACGCCTCTCCATTGGCAACAATCCTTCTTATCTTCAGTCGTTTCCCAAGAAGAGAGTAGGCCATATTCATCGACAAGCTCTTCTTTGAACTGAGAAGAGCTTCTCTCTCTGTATCTAAGCACCTGATTCTACCAGCTTTCACTTCTGAAGAGTCTCCAAAAGCAACTCTTAAGCTAAGTAACACTATGATAACTAACAAATGGAGATGTTGAATGAACTTTTCACCGGCAACCAGTTTGAGAACAAATGTAATATCAACTAAGGATATTTGCATATATTCTTCACCACTTAATGCAGACTACTTATAGCATTAGTTGTAAAGATAAATTTCAAAACCATGGTTATTAATAAATGCCGTCTCAATCAGCCTTGATTTATGTCTGGGTTATTCAATAATACAGTCTGAATCTTCCTTGAAATTTTCCAAAAATAAATATACAAAAAGGAAGACTTGACTCCTGCCGGCCGGATTGAAGCAAACATAATTTTGTTTTAATTGGAATGAGTCAATTCTTTGATGGAGCAAGCATTAAAGTAGAAAAATACGACTGTGACGTGAAAAGAACCAATAAAGTAGAAAAATACGAGTGCGACATGAAAAAAGAAAATTTGGTTAATTAGATTTAATATAATATCGTGATTTCACAACACCGAATAGATATATCGTGTACGTGATGCTAAACAAAATTGGAGGGTACGATAGACAAAATATATTGTTTTCTTAATTAATTAATAATGTTTCCATTATTGTGTAATTTATCTTACAAACAAGCTGCGAGTACATTAATTTTTATTTTCCATCTCTCTCACACTCTCCAAAAGGACCTTTTATGCAAACACGGCAAAACTATTTGAATCTCTCATTAGTTTAAGCATGAATGATCTTCAATTTTTTTTTTTTGCATTCTTTTAAAAATGTTGATTTTTAACCAGCTATATAGTCAATCTCCAGTGATAGAAAACGTATAATTTTCATTAAATTGTCAACCAACATTCATGAAAATATCTCATTTCAAAATTTTGAGCACTAGTCCAAATAAGAAAGCGAAACCTAACTTCATAAAATTAAACATGCATGAATCACATGATGATTTGATGGAGTTTTGAGTAATTTATACTTTATAATGAACAGTTAGAAATCAATTTATTATTTTTTTCAACAGTTAAAGATCGACTTAATAATGAGAATATATATATATATGATGGACGAATAGTACAATTTTTCCGTTACCGCCTACCTCAACACAATGGCCCAATTCCAACCCAACTCCTAAGCCCACAAAACCTACCCAAATCCCACTAACACCTAAAGTTCCCTATTATCCTCTTTCAATTATAGTGTGTTTGATTGGCAAAGTTAGAAATCAATTCAATCTTTTTTAAAGGTTTAAGATCGACTTAATAACGAGAATATATAGATGGGAAAATTTCATTTTCAAGAGAATAAGTTTAGCCTATTTCAAAAATAAGAAAACAAGTTTGAAATTTCCAAAATCAGATTTTTATTAAAAAATTTTAAATTTTTATTTATGAAATAAATTAATTTATTATTAAATATTTAATTCTAAAATAATATAATTAACACATCCCACATTCACCACCTTACCGCTTTGGCGACCGGTCCGATCATCGCCATACTCCGGCGAACTTCCGATGACCGTTCCGGGAACTGTTCCGATTCCGACGACCGCTCCAGTGACTATTCCGGCGACCGTTCCGGTGACTATTCCGATTCCGGTGACCGTTTTCGACGACCGCTCAGATTCCGACGACTCAGGTCACGAGTCACAGCCCAGGTCACAGTCCAATTCACAAGTCACAGCCCATGTCACAACTCAGGTCACAAGTCACAACTTAGGTCACAGTCCAAAACTTTTATAGGTCACAATTTGTATATCGGTCACAGATCAAAATTTTTGGAGGTCACAGATTATTTCATGGTTACAAATAAATAATTTTAAAGGTCACAGATTATTTTATTGGTCACAGATGAAAAAAAATTATAGGTCACATATTAGATTTTAGTTACAAATTGTCGAATTTTAAGGTCACAGATTAATTTTTAGTCACAAATTGTAGAATTTTAAAGTCACAGATCGTCCAACACAAACACCAAACCCTCCACCACCATCCACTGCTAGAGAGAAGAGAGAGTGAAAAGAGAAAAGACAGTACAGAAGAGAGAGAAGAGAGGACTACCACCACCACCACCACCACCACATCGATGGCCAGTACCACCACCAACTACAAACATTGCTACCATTTCAAACCACCCGCCAACTACCCCAAAAGCTCCGACGATTTTCCCCCAGATAGCGCAGCGATCGTTGCAACAAAGGCACTTTCTGACCTCAACCGTATCCATTGAATTCAGCCCATAGACATCTACGTCGCTGCCACCACCTCGCACCCCAACGCACACCACCACCTCGTACCACACCGCCATCAACACAACCCACCCTATATAGATGCCACCACCAACAAAGCCCCACAAAGCAACAACACACCAACGCCACCAATACCATTAAACCGTCTCCACCACCACGGGAGCTTCGCAGATCGCTGCAAGGACGAAGTCGTCGCAGCAGCTACGCAACAGATCTCTGGTGTGTTCGCTGCAAAGAGAAGGCGTGCAGATCGCTGTCGACGTCGGTACGCGATCTCGATAGAGACGGTCTCGGAGGCTATGGCAATGACGGTCATCGAGAATTAGGGCGACGCTGGTGCAATCGAATTAGGGCAGCGTTGCCCTTAGATGCTGCCCTAATTTGCAGCGCGACGCTGCTGCGACGCAGGCAGCAGCGTCGCGGCCTTGCGCCGACGTTCGACGCTGAAGGGTGTGGGCGGAGGATTGATGGCGGTTGGTAGAGTGTTAAGAAAGAGACGGGTTTCGCCAGCGAGTCCACGACTTCGGTCGGCAAGAGGGGAGTTTAGAGAGAGACGGGTTTAGGGAAATGAGAGGTGGGTGGAGGGAGTTAGGGTTTGGTTTATAAATTAATTTAATTTAATCATATGTTTTATTTAGTAATAATATATTAATTAATAAAAACATTTGATTTTGGAAATATTAAACTTCCAATCTGATTTTGAAAGTTTAAAAATTTAAAGTACTATTTTATGTAATTACCACTATATAGATTAGGAACGAATAGTACAATTTTTCCGTTACCACAAACCTCAACCCAACGGCCCAATTCCAACCCAACTCCTCCTCAGCCCACGAAACCTACCCAAATCCCACTAACACCTAAAGAATCCCTATTATCCTCTTTCAATTAGGGTTTCATTTTCACCTGGCTATTTTCGTAAATCGGAACCCCAATTTTCTGCATTCCATGGCTCTCAATTTCTCCAATAATGCGGCAATCATGGTAAATCTCTCTCTCTCTCTCTCTCTCTCTCTCTCTCTCACACACACACACACACATTATATATACGTAATTATATGGTTAATTCGTTCATTTTTGCATCAGATTATCCCAGAGAAAAATCGGAGAGAGATCTCCAAATACCTCTTTCAAGGTTCACTGCATATAAATTAAGTCTCTTTGCGTCTTTTTGAAAGTACTCATGTATTGATATCTAATGTGGTTTTATTTTGTTGTGCCTATTTTCGGAGGGGGTGTGCTATGCGAAGAAAGACTTCAACATGGCGAAGCACCCGGAAATTGATGTTCCCAACTTGCAGGTGATTAAGTTGATGCAGAGCTTCAAGTCGATGGAGTACGTGCGGGAGACCTTCGTCTGGATGCACTACTATTGGTTTTGAACGAACGACGGCATTGAGTTCCTCCGTTCATACCTTAACCTCCCTTCGGAGATTGTACCTGCCACTCTGAAGAAGTCTGCCAAGCCCATTGGCCGACCCATGGGCGGCCCACCTGGTGATCGCCCACGGTATAACAATCTCTGTCGTGTCTTATAATGTGGATTAGATATCTATATATTACCCCTTTTAATGGAAATTTATGAAGGTAAATGGTTGTGTTTGTTTTGATTGTGGTGGTGATTGATCACCACTGATACAGACAATTATGCCACCCTATTATCTTTGAATTTGACTTATTTAGCGTACAATTGGATTATAGTTTTCATCCGCACTGTGCATTGCTAATTTGTGTTTATGGTTTTACTATTACAGTGGACCACCGAGATTTGATGGGGACCGGCCGAGGTTTGGAGACAGGGATGGATACCGAGGTGGACCAAGAGGGCCACCAGGCGACTTGGTGGTGAGAAAGGTGGAGCCCCTGCTGATTACCAACCTGCTTTCCGGGTAGTTACCCTGTCTCTGATATTATTGTATTTTGGGCCATGAATCAATTTTTCTCTGATACTAATATAAAAAGGTTGGATTTTATTGAACAGATCTATCATATTTTTAACGATCCATTGCTAGCTGTATGATCAGCATTACTGATTGGGTTATACTTGGGTATGAAATGATGTGCTTACTGCTCTTACGCTAAAGCAATGCACATATGTGCCCATTGGTAAAACACCGCTATTACTCATCATGTTAAGTCGTACTATATCTTTTCTTTTTTCTCTCTCTCCTTTATGGAAAGAGGGGATGATATGTGGCTCTAAACCCACCCTCTCCTAGTCCCTTTGGCAAAGATTCCTTACAGATTTTTTTTTAAATTTTCTCCAGAATTTGAAAGCAAGAACTCCTTTCGTCTATCTAAATGCCAGTCAGCTTCTTTTCTCCTTAGGCCGGGGCTGTGAGTCTATTTCCCCTTTATTGAGACATTGAGATGTGATCTGTAATTTACATATCATGACTTATCAAGAATCTTATTGCAGTAATTGACTTGCACCCCTTGCGATAAGGATCTATTATTGTTGCTTGTTTGGCCCTACATATAAATAAGGATTGACCTTTTTTGAAGAACTGCACTCGTGTATTCAAATTGGTTTTATGGCTATGAATCTCAGAATTGAGAACCAATCCACTCTAATTCGATTCTCGGTTCCATCAAATGGAGCGTAGAATATTCACGGAACAATTGACATATCGGTTCCGTGGAATGGCTTGGTCTCATGTCCAAAATTCTCAATGGTATCCAGTTTAATCTTGAACTTCTCCAAGGCAAAAATATCATCATTTTAACTAATATGCCCTTAGCCATACTATTTTATGTAATATCTTTACATACTATACAAATCAAAAGGAAAAAAGTGTGGACAATTAGTTAGAGTAACCGGCGTTGTAGCAAAAATGAATCCCTCTCAACTGGATTAGTTCATTTGAACAAGTCGAAGTTGATAAAAGGTATCTCTTGGTCCCAAAAGAATGCAACATGACGAGTTGGTTTAGTTTGGTTCTCATCAAAATCAAGTCCATGAGACTAATGTGGTAATCAAATGCGTTTTTACTAAAATTTCACGAATTAATATGTAATCAGAATAATGCACTTTTGATGCTTGAAACAGAAAACTCACACAACAAATTACATTTTATAATATTATCCAAATTAATATGTAATCAGAATAATGCACTTTATCCTAACTACATAAAAGAGGCAGTTTTTTTTTGCCACCTGTCGAATTCTCCTGCCCTCACCCATAACGACGTCGTCTCGTCCCACTTCCACCGCCTCCATCTCTTACCAAAACCAATCCCTTTTTTGTGCAACTCGCTTAGGGTTTGACGGAGACACGCATGGTGTCTCCGTGCCTCACGGAACCGTACAATTCACCATTGTTTTCGGCCGTATACCCTCTCTCTCTCAAGTCAACCCATCTTCACCAATTTTTTACTTTTCTGTCAAAACCCATAAATTAAATGGCTATATTGAACGAAAAATCTTCACTAAATACAACGATTTCTAATCTCAATTCGTATGGAGCGGTGGTTCTTGGTGGCATCTTTGATCGCTTACATGACGGCCATCGCCAATTTCTCAAGGTGTATGTCTTCTTCTCCCTATATATATATATATATATAATTGTTGTGAATATCGATGCACGTGCTCGCAATCGCTCCTGTGTAATGATGATGATGGGAAATTTGAAAGTGGTGGTTTGATTTACAGGCGGCGAAGGAGGTGGCGCGGGACACAATTGTGGTGGGTGTGTGCGATGGTCCTATGTTAACTAAGAAAAAGGTACAGAAAGTGTTTTTTTTTTTTTTTAATCATTTTAATACACAATGGGTTTGAGATAACTTGTGAAGATATGATTTTGTTTGGTGCATAAAATATTATGAACCAAATTGATGCTCAAGTGAGCCTACAGCTAGATTTCTCATTCTCTGAAAGTTTAGCTACAAGGGTGTGGGTGAGGTTTTATGTAGTTCATTTGGCTTAGTTTTGTAAATCATTTTTTTATGTAAAAAATCAAAGCTTTACTTGATGACGACGAGATCCCTTCGAAAAGGGACCCTAACTTGTTCACTAGCTAAGTGTAGTCAGCAGTCCAGCACATATTCGGTGGAAGATTGGGAGAGCCGAAATACGAATCACATTTATTGGTCATAATTAAGTTTTTGGTTTGTTGCTCAGCGGTTATTTGATGAAATGTCACAGAGGAAATAACCGTTCTGATCCCAGGGTTATTGTGGTTTCTATGTAGTAGTTTAGTGCATCAATGTAAACCATAAGGCTCTGTTTGGAACCCAAATTTCAATGAAAATGCTGAGGAAGTCTTCTGTTCGTGTATTGTCGCTTGGGAAAGCAAACTTCTATATGATCGTACCAAGAATGGAGAAAAGTTTAAAATTTATGTGTTGTTTTTGCTTCCCAGCTTAATCATATTTAAGTATATTTGAAAAAGAAAAAATAGTTTATTTTTATTTCAGTAGGAATAAAATGGGAAAGAAACCATCTTTTAAGATTCTTCTCTTTTTTCTCCAAAATCCAAAATCTAAAATCAACAAGGAGCCTAATTGCCAGTTGAGCATGTCCTGCATCGTAGCATTAAAAATAAAGAATTTTGATAATGTGTCTCATGGTAATTTCCTTTATTCAAATGTTCATCGGGTACTATATTTTGAACTTGTTTTGCAGTATTCTAATCTTATAGAGCCTATTGAACAAAGAATGCAAAATGTTGAAGATTATATTAAGGTATTTGTTCCACGTATGATGATGCTTTAGTATTGCATAATCTATCAATTGGCATGCAAGGTGATTGATCTTGAATCTTAAAAGAAAGATCTTCCTCTCTGCTAATGTGGTACTAAGGTTTTTATTGTATGATGTAACATAGTTGAGAAAGTGGGTTTGGGTGGTTTGCATTCTAATTTATTCACTCACATTTGATGACTAATTATCCCGTTAAGATCGAAGAGTGGCAATGGGATCAAACTTGTGAAGCTTTGTGTTTAATGAATGCAAACTTGCATGTGAATATTTGTACAGCTAATTATGTATCAAAATTATTCCATAAAAATCAATTTGGCCTTGCTATGTCCTATGGTATTGTTATTTAGAAAATATTCTTCTATTGCTCTGAATCTATGATTTGTTTATATCCCCAGGTATTTGACTTGTTTGATACAAAGCACAATGGTTTGTTAGACTTTGAAGAGTTTGCACGCTCTCTCTCAGTTTTTCACCCAAATGCTCGAGTTGACAATAAGATTGATTGTAAGTATCATATCCTTTTATTGTCATTAATTTCCCGTTTCTCCATTTATTATGCTTTTTTTTTTTTCAGATTTTTTTTTCTCTTGAATGATGTTTATGCATAAAAATAGAATTAGGGATGTGAACTTCTGAAAATCCTTGGAATACTGAACTGTATGCTGTTGTTTGGATTGTCATTCTTATATATCCTCTAGGTGCTATCATGTTTACAACTATTTTGAAGCATTGCATATAGATATAAACCTACCATAGAGCATTCCATCACTTGATACTAATTTATCAGATTAATTTTATTTCAATATGGGCAATACAGTTACTCACTCTCTTGCTATAAGATAACCAGTTTGACATTATTTCCTACTTTTGTTATTTAATTTTGAAAGAAGAGATTTTCTTTGTTAATTGATGTATTTTTAATTATGGAACAGAGTCCAGATGGAGATATAATTAACTGTCTACATTTTCCATCAACCAGCTTTCAGTCACCCTTTTCTCAGAGACCACAAGATCCAAGTCTATTTTTTTTTATCTTTAGCTTTCTTACACAATTTTTTTTTTTTTTGTTCAATTTATCTAATTTTCTGTATGGGTAGTAGACATCTTATATAATGACCTCTTATTTAAATGTTTAATACAATTAGAAATTGCATTTCTATTTCTCCATGTGGACGGAGGAATTTCTCCATTCCTTCGTCCTTGAAAGGAGACATGGAGAAATTCCTCCGTCCAAGGAATTTCTAAATGTGGACGGAGGAATTTCTCCTTGTCTCCGTCCAAGGACGGAGTCATGGAGAAATTCCTCCATCCAAGCTTCCCGAAACGTTTGAGCTTCCCTTTGGCTTCTTCTCCAGCCATCTTGGACATCTAAGTTCTAGAAACCTTGTCACACGCATCTTGGAGAACTATCAAGTTGCGGCAACCCAGGTATCTTGTTTTCTCTATCTGTTCTCTAAGTTTTTTGGTGTTTTCAGTCATACCATATGATCATTGTCCTTTGCCATCATTTTAATGTATTTATTTAAGGTTCTTTTGTTGTAGATGCAATATGAGTTAGATTGATCTTTTCCACTTAGGATAACTGAGAAATGGTGTTTTCAGTTAGATAGGCTTCAAGTATCTGGGAAAATGTAGAACTATGAATTAGCTAATGTTATGGAATACATTATGGTCTGCTAGCTAAATAGTTTTGATTATGACACTTCTCATTAATGATATGCGATGATTGAGAAATAGGAAAATTATTCACTATAATATCTACAATTAAAAATGGTCACAATAATTATTTCGATTCTTTCATTGCTTAGTTTACTTCACTGTCGCCATGATCAATCATTAGCATAAATATTCACAGAGAGAAAAGGAATACTTGCTGAAATATAGGAAAAGCAGTTAATTGCGATTGTCTTAAAAGGAAACATTTTTAAGGAAGAAAATTTGTCCTAACTATATAAAAGATGAGTTTTTTTTTGACAGGTGTCGAATTCTCCCGTCGTCAACCAAAACGATGTCATTTAACATTTCCCCATTTGTTTTTCATCCATATCCCCTAGATTTGTTTCATTCTTAGGAAGCTCGCTATTCTTTGAATCGTGGTGGAGAGTTAGCCAGTGTCACGGCTGGGTTTTTCCCCCAAAACAAAAGGCATAGTGACTAAAAAATAATTTCACAAAGATTAAACTTCCAAATGTTCTGAAATTCAAATCAGAATCAGATAATTTTGGGGAATTTTTCAGATCGAAAATGGAGATTGATTCGGCTCCGATTAGTCGGTGCTCCAAATAGCACCAGAAAATCTATCAAGAATGGTTTTCTTTCGCTGATTCAGGTACTATGCTTTGTATTTTCAATCAAATTTAATTCTCGACTTATAAATTAAGTTGCTAATGAATTCGTACAATCAGATGGAGATGGGCGTCTGATTGGAGCCGATGCTACTAAGTTCTTTGCCATGTCCAACATGTCTCGTCAAGATCTGAAGCAGGTTCTGTAGTTCGTCTTTCATTTTGTTAATTCAGAATGAATAAGTTTTAGCCTCAACTGCTTTCTTGTTAACACTATCGATTCACAACATTAACTATTGGTACTTTTTAGTTTCAATAGGGTTTAAAAATTGCCAATGTAAAATGAAATGTGAAGTGGAGATTTAAATATGATGTCCTTGACATGCTGTCAATAGAATTTCAAAGTGATCGTGTGATGTCATAGGCCTTTTGAAATTCTTGAATTTTCAACTAAAAATCTATCAATCACACACAAAATTACATTTTTTACTAACCAAACATACATTTCTAGAGAGTAAGTAGTAATTTTATTGATAGTAAATTCTAAAATTAGCCAAACATGTCTTATCTTTATATTGTTTTTGATTATTTGGTGTTGGGTAATGGATAATCGAGTTTTCTTTTCTATTCCACCAGGTGTGGACAATTGCAAATTCCAAAAGGCAAGGTTTTCTTGGTTTTGAAGAGTTTATCACTTCAATGCAGGTCGATATCTTTGCTTGATTGGTGTTATGCGATAATGATCATTATTTAGAATCTGATCTATCTTAGCATTTTAACTTGTAGTTGGTCTCCTTGGTACAAGCTGGGCATGCTATCAGTGGTGATATTCTAAACGCTGAAGGTAATAAGCAGAGTATTAGGTTATTTTGCCTCATGAGTACCCAAGGTTTAAAAAGGCGAAACTAAGTACTGAGGTAGTTTTTCTTTATGAGGCAAGGCGTAAGCTTCGAGGCGTAAGCCTCACAAAAAAAAATCTAAGTAAAAGAATTATAAAATAATACAAAAATACAAAAAAAAAAAAAAAAAAAAAAAAAAAGGTTGTAGCATATAGTAAATATGATATATAGCCATTAGTATATTGAGATATAGTCCACCTAAAGAAAGAAAATGTTTAGCAAAAAAAAAAAACATTACAAAAGTTAGAAATCACTCCATTTGCAATGAAGTGATTCTATTGCTTAGGTAAAATCTTCAAAATGTCTAATGTCACCTAAATGTCTACGATTACTGTCAATGATAACAAATTGCAGCTCACTTTCCTTAATAGACATAGCATGTAATAAGTGTGTAACAGGTGTAAAATAAGGAGGTTAAGCAGCTAGAAACCAAGGAAGCAACATACTCAAAGAAAGGTTTGTTTATCATCTTTAGGTTATTTATCTTATGCATAAAAAGTGCTTTTTTCCTTGGTTATGCTTCAAGGCAATGCTTCCAAGGGTTGGCGTGCCATTTTCATTTTGTAATCATATCAGTTTGAAATATCATGTAGGTATTGAAAAAGCAAGAAAGACAAACTTGCATTTCATGAACAAACCACTGCTTGAAAGCGACGTCGTAGCTATTAGATGAATTTATTAAGTTTATATCCGCATATCAATATTCTAAATTACGTTTTTCTTGTGATTATTATCTCTGTCTCTGGTTTAATTACTATATGCTCATTTGGTATTTTCAACTTTCTTTATTTTTAGGTGGAATCCCAACTCGCTTTATTTAAGACAAACAAAAAAAATAACTTCTTTGCCAACCGAGTCAGTTTTCTCCTGTCGAGCAAATTAGTTGATACCCCCAATGTCTGTATGAATTTATTTTCTCCTTAACACATCCTAGGCTGCATACATGTTTGAATTGGTGTCTGTACCTAATTGAGCCATTCAACTGTTTGGAAGTCTGAGGAGATCATGTATTTGCTTTTTAGTAACCATGTTACTTCAATGAGTGTATTACCTTGTTGAGTTTTTGATAATGGTCTTGCAGGATACATCGTTGTTGGCATCCAGGATATTATTGAGAAAGCTCATTTTAGGAATCTTCAAATACGTCCTCATTTTGCTGCTCTCTTTGTTAAATTTCTAATTATCATGGTAAGTGGTCTTACAATTTTCGTTTTAAGTATTGAGAATGTCTCAAACTTCTTGGATCAATTACACATGATCATATCGTTTTTTTTTTTTTTTGCTGATATCATCAAATTTTATCGTGCAGTTGAATAATTCTTCCACGAGAAAATACATTTATGCTCTATTAAACATTATTTCATTCAGTTTTAGACTACCATTGTTTATGCGAAAAGTCGTGTTATGAACCCATATTGAAATCTGTTGGTTCTAGCTTTAACAATAATTTCATCTGTTTCACTTTTTTGAGGCTTCCTTCCTGGTTATAATTCTTCCAAAATCATTGCTTCTGTATATTTGTCATTGTGGTGGTTAGTCCTTGATGAATAATATTGTTGCCTCAACTTTGTGATGTCTTATATTGATATCAAACAGGTTTAAAAGACAGTGTTGCCACTAGATGAAATTCTAAAAACTATGAAATTATACCATTGCTTTGTTTATTTTCTTCTCTTTTTTAGATAGCAAAGACTAGGTAGTACTAACTCATCTTCTTCATTTGCTATTTTCTTTTCTGGGTTTAGAATCCAATTTTGCTTATTGTTTTTTTCTTTATTGATGCATGATTAAAACTAAAATTTGTAATGCAAATTTGGTGACAAATGCGACTTTAAAGCATCTCAGGAAGTTCATCATGCAGTAGGATCTATCGATGGCCGATTTGTTGGTTGAATAGATCCGCCCATGCCTACTGACAATTCTGAAGCTTCCAGCATGCTATCATAGCAAGAGATAATAAACAGGAGCCCAATTAACCATTCAATTTTATATCAAAATCTTAGAAACATAAAACTTCAAGGTACATTTGAACAAATTACAGAAGCAAATGCAATGGTAAAAGACTTAATTTGTACCATATGCCAGTGCCGTGCAAACCCACCTCTGATCGACAAAACCAACCATAAGTATGCATTAAATGTTACATATTGGTTTAAACCTTGGCACATTCTGGAATAAACTCATGCTAACATTAGTTAACATTATAATATTTTTGAAGTATACCCACGTACTTATTTATTATAATATTGCCTGATAACTTAAGCTATGATGCCAGTGAAACTTCTCTCTCACATGAACAGATCAAAAAGGTGTTATCCAAGACCAAAACTACTGGTTTACTTCGTTTTGTTTTTCATAATGCAGAGACTTTTGACAAGGAAGATAAATCAGGTATAGTTTAGAATCTTTGTTTTACTTCTTTTTTTACGAAATGACTTCATTTTTTTTGTGAGCTGTAAGTACACTTTCTTGATCTTCTAACATTTTTAATACTCAATTACTGCAGCTTCAACTAAGAAATATTCAGATAAAACCTTCAATGATAAAGATTCAGACAAACCAAACAAACCAAACATCACTGTTTAATTCACTGAAGATTGTTGCTGTTAGGTATCTCACTCATTTAACTATTCGTAGCTCTTATAATCACTCCATATTGTCAGAATGCCTTTTTCTGGCACACTGATTTAGCTTTCTAATTTTCAATGAGCATACTGTTGCAAGCGCATGTTTTACTCATCAAGAATCTTGTCACCATCTCATTTCATTAGAAATAGTATAAAGAGTTGAAGAACCTGGGACAGTAGCACAACTTCTCAATTACAATTTTCTCTTTAAAGGTTTGAAGCAAACCAGAAATCCTTAAAACAAAATTACAATTCGGTGACACAAAGTTAGGAAAATTAAACATTCAAATTCAAGAGAATAAATTGAAAACTATCTTCTTCGTTGAAAACCAAACTAAGAGCAGTGCATAGTAATTGCCCAAGTAACTACAATTAGACATAGTTTTCTTTTCATGTTATTCTTTATTTTCATAGAATATCTATGAAGATGGATAGATAAAAAACAGCTTTCTTCCACCCTTAGATTGATGGAGTTGATTTAAATCACAACTGCTGCATCTCATATGCTTGGATTTAGTTGTACATCTAGAAAATTATAATCTTATATGCCCAAATATTAACAATAACAGTACATATCTTTCTGCACAGATTTTAGTTACAAATTTTAAGCATGAAATAGAATGAGAAAAGTTTTCTTTATACCTATATTTTTTACACATTGCAAAAGATCATGATGTAACTGTTCAGCGCTTTCTGTTTATTCCCCTTCCCTTTCATTGAATAGCGTAACTCATGAGTTTAGTGCACACATTTGTTGCCCAAAACTTCACTTGCTAATATTAGAATTAAAAAACACTGATGAAATTTATTCAGCTATCCTTATGTTTTAGTGCTCTAACCTTTCTTGTTACCACCATCAGTTAATAAGTCCAGTTGTTAACGAATTAAATTTATGCTTGTAAATTAACATTTTAAGGCTATTTTTAAGTCACTTTACTTCTATAACGATTGTAAACGAACATCCCCTAACTACCATCTATTATTTGTTCTCAATTCTGTCCAATACACTGACAAATTGCTGATGTTGCTAAGAATTTATAAGATTAGGTATTGTAATCCAAATCACATTAGGTTGTTTTGGTCTCTCCTCTTGCTCCTTTTTTATTGTGTACCTTAACTAAATACTCACTGACGAATTTGTTATTTGCTTTTTAGGCTTTTGGTTCTTCAACATTTACTTTTTGATCAAAAATATCTATGGACTTCGAACCAAGACGTATCATACTAGATAAAGCCAACCAATTTTTGGAATCTTTAAAAGCTGAAGTTGAAGTAATTATTCAAGATGTGAAACCAACTATTTCTCAGTCCAAGCCAACTGCTCCAACACCAACTCATCCTATTACATTGACAGTTTCAAAAAACCTTAATTTCACTTCAAAATGTGATGGTGATGTTCAAAACTACTTAATGAGGATAATGGTCTCATCCAAGTTCAGCTTCTTCTTCTTTTCATTCCTCCACTACTGCTTCTCGTGTACTTAACAATCTGTGTAATTATACTTAATGCTTAGTTTATTTATTCTTGTTCGAGTTATTTATCTAATAGCTCATTCTTATATTGGCTCATATTAAGATTAAAAAATGGTGGTGATCGAGGAACTTTATATAAGACCCACCTCAATATCAACAAGGAATTGTTTTGAATCTTACAAAGGTTATATACCAGGTGCTTTCCCGCTGACTTTCCACCTAAATATGAAGCACTATAAGAGGTAGTCATATTTCCATTTTACACGTTTATACAGTAACAATTCCTTGTGTTTTCTTTTCTCATCAAATTGTATGACTTACATTCTTAGTTTCCTAAAAAAAACTAGACTGCATTTAAATATTTCAAATATTGACATTACCTTACTTATACTTAAACCAACATTTCCATCCAAACTTTGTCTACAATGACTATATCACTCGACGCTATTAAATAGCCAACTAAAGTTAAACACATCTTTAGTCGGCTATTTTTTTTTAACAAAAAGAGAGAACCCACATCTTTTATTTCCAAGTCCTTAATAACCAAAAACAAAAGCAAAGCAAATTGGGGCTTATAATTATCATGGAAATGGCGCCCTCAATACCATATCTGTCTTCTCTACGTCAACAGCAAAACCCTTGCCAGTCTGCATCCAGTAATCCGCATAAGAATTTGTCATCTCAGGTATTGCTATATCTATTCTGCTTATTTTCAGTTCTTCAGATGATATCCTGTAATTGTCATCCTTTTTCTTAACTAAATCCACCATGCCCACGTTCACACCTTGTGGAGACATCATCAGTGCAGGTGCACCAAGGGGAAGCCTATCACCTGCATTTATCAAATTAAAAACTCACTCTCGTACTGTATAAAATACAGACTTCCTTTTTTCCTCCTTAAAAGTTACTAAAATCTCCATTAAATCGTTCAAGAGGCTAAAACATTGGTGGTTAATTGTGTTCACCTCTCCAACCTTTTCATTACTTTAAGAGTGGTTTCAATGATATATATATATATATATATATCAAAATGGAAATAAATCATCCCAAATAACAGTTGAGTTTGATTAGTTATTAGCAATTACAAATTTTGCCAAACATGCACAGCTCAGGCAAAATATATAACAGGAATACAAAGAGAGAACCCACCTTTGTCAACTTGCCATGTGCACCAAAACTTGCTGTAACTCCGGGCTAAATCTCTGAGTTCAGGCTTCTGAATCATCTCTGGAACACGAGGATTCACCCACAGCCCTGATGTAATCTGGACCATAATAATCACATTTTTCGAAAAATAAAGGGCTTCAAATATCAAGAGAATATATGATACGCAATTATTATTGTTTTTCCAATAATCCATATGAAGGTAACCTAAAAGCAAGAAAAAGAATAGTAGACCTCGTAACCATGTGAATGCCAAAGCTTCTGTTCCTCCGGACCAGAGTTTCAAAGATCATATCCGATATTATATACTCAACCCCTGTACAAAGATAACAACGCAAATTCTACCTTAAACATAAAACTTTATAGAGATATCTACAATACATTAGACATAGCAAAGTGGGTGAGGATGGGAGGCAAGTTTTACCGATTAGCCGTCCATTAAGGTCTTCAGAATCATAAACAGCACACTGGAGGAAATCTTGATTGCGGCGGCTAACATAGTGATGAGTCTCGATTTGTCAAGTCATATCATGGCTATATGATGCGAAAGTGCAAACATGCTGGCTCATCTGCTTGATTGGTTTCAAGGATTGCATCATTTGAGACACCCCCGTGTGCACCTTTTTTTTACCTTCGTGAGATACCTCCATCCTCCACTGTGTCTCCATCCTAGAGGCATGGAGAAATGCCCCCATCCAAGGATGAAGACATGGATGGAGACTTCTTCATGTCTCCATCCTTGGATGGAGACAACTTTGCACTCTGGTAGTTCTTGTTACAATGTGACTTAATTGACATTTATCATATCAACTCTCATTCATCCAGCTGTAATATTCTCGTTTGACATAAAATTTTAGCAACAAATAATCAACACATGCAGCCAGTTAATGATATAAATTAACAATACAAAGTTGGAACAAACCTTGAGTTAGTTCAACTAATGGTCTCCGCTCTTTCACCCACTGGTAACTTTGTGCAAGTTTCCAACCTTTGCTTTTCATAAGGAAATTCCATTCACTGGAATTCTAAGCAACAAGGCTAAAGAATTTTTTTACAAGTTGTAGTTTCTTAGATCATAGCATTTTGTACCGTTAACAAGACATTAATTTTCTCCCCAGCACGTCAAAATTAATCTTTTTACCAAATAATATATGTGGTGAATAATTAGTAAACGATAAGCCCATTGAAATGTTAAGCACAGACACGCTCTAATTGTTCTTGGTGCTGAAGAAGCTAACTGCAAGGGTCCCTATTTGTTCATAGCTCCCAATGTCATCTCCTCAGTAAGCAGATTTCTGCAGATTATGATTTTCTTATTGAACATTTTTGTCGCATTCTTGTTAATCATATATTGTTCTATCATTTTTGTTGCATTCCTGTTAATCATATATTGCTCTATCTGTTAGAATTCGACAAGTATATATATTGCTTAACCATTTTGCAGGCCAATCAAAAGTTCTAAATTGAGCTTTGTTTGTTTTGTGGTTCAATTTTCTCTATTTGTCTATTCATATTTTATAGGAATTTATGATTCACGTCGATGCTTAGTGAGCTGTTTTAAGTTGGTTATCAAATCTATTTTGTGCGAGGACAAAACTATAGGCGTACACCATGAAAAATATAGATAAATAATTATACAATGGTCTGACAGTCAATTGTTTTTTACAGATGTGTTATTCTGGGCTCAAATTAAAAGAGAAGAGATTAGCATTTTTGACAAGGCACAAAACAAAGGGTCGAAGTTGATACTTATGAATTGTCAAATCAGTCTTAGATAACAAGAGGTCTTCAAGTATTAGCGACAATAGGACAACTAAACCTGCTAGGATTCTTCTGGAGAGGTGGTTCGCTCAAACACAGAAACTGGAGGAACAGATAAGCAAAGATCCTCACTCGCCTTTAGTTACTAAGTTAGGTTTGTGATACTCATTAGTTTCCTTTGCCCTTTTCCTCATGTGCACATGCTTTGCACCTGCGCACCTACAAAAACATGTAACATAAAGTCTATATATTCACACCTTTTTTGCGCATGTGCTTTCCACTTGTGCGAATATTGGTGGCGATACCCTTAGAAATCAATGGTTTTCTCAATGTGAACTACTTTCTACAGTTTAGTATACATAGCATATATGGTGGTTTTAATTCATCTTTATTTGACAATTCCCACTTCTCATTATTACATTTAGTTTCCAAATTCCTGATTTTTTCTTCGATTTTTGCAGTTCATAACATTCGACCAAATGAATGGACAAAACTATCAGGCAACGATGTTGGAGAACTTCACTACAAGTACTATCCAGTTGAAGCAAAACTTGTAGAATAGGAGATAACTGAATTTTCAGTCGCGTAAGAGACAGAAAGCGAATAAAAGTAGTAGAATATTTTCTAATTGCTACCGTATGCTTTTAAATTACATTTAAGGCATTAGACATGCTCAAACTTGTTTCGCTTATAGTATTTTGTTTTATAAACAAGCCATATCATTCTTGATGCAGTTCAATTCTTGGTTTTCCTTTCCTCTTCAAATCTGGCCACCAACTTTTCTTCATTTGTGAGGTGCTTTGTTTTGTCTTCCTAAGGAGTGTATAAAAAAGATTAGCTGATCAAAAATTCAATTCATACAATTATACAAACAATACCTTACTTATATTTAAAAAAAATTATTCAAATCACTCCACACTATTAAATACCCAATTAAACTATACAACACGTGCATTGCACATGCTCACACTAGTAATATTTACAAGAATTAATATGTAATCAGGTTTTTTTTTAACATTTCATTAGCTAGCCAATCTTCTTTTTAATAACGATTTTCGTCCCAAAATACTATTAAAGTGCTTTAAATTTGTTGCCTTTTGAAATGTGAGAATAATAAATCAATTGAGTGTTTATAAATATAAGCCAAGTATAGACTTAATTTTAAATGATTGGGATAATAAGTGGCTTGCGAATAATTTTTAGGAATTTTTTAAGCGGAAATTTGGTGGGTATCACAAAATATGGGGATGGTAATTAATAGTTTTGAATGCGTGATAGAAATTAAAATTTAATTTTTGTCAGGGTAGTCGAAATAATTTTAATTTACTAAAAATATTTCCTAGATAGAGGTTTTAAAATTTTTAGAGAAAAATAGAAAGCAGTTGGACTTGGACATTTTTAATAAATTAAAAGTTCTATGAGAAACATTTCTAGTAAATTAAAAGTTAACCTATAGAAACAACCTATGAAAATGGATTCAAAAACAAATTCTAATATGGAGGGGGTTTGATTAAGTCAATTGTTGTAACTTTTTATGAGATCCACAACTTTTCAACATCACGTATTAACTTTTATCAAAGTCTATTAAAAATTTAATTTTAATCCTTACCAAACAAGGGCAAAATTATTGCAACTCGAACAGCTTTATTTTAACGGATGAAAAAGACCACATTTCGTTCAATAGTACACAATCAAAATACAAGCATATTCACACACTGAAAATTTACAAAAATGCAAAATAATTTTGCAGACGATTTTTATTGATGACCATCTTTACGTACAACCACTCCATTGATCCGAAAAATGCAGACTTGCACGACTTGTTGAGCTGTAAAGTCCCAAATACTCCCCAGAATCCAACAATGAATCCAAGTGTCATAGCAATGTAAAATCCTAGAGTGACGAGTTCGTCCTCTTCTTCTGGACTTTCTATCCCTTTTTTGTTTTCGTTGAACTTTGGATCTAGAGAGCTTTCATCACCTGGACATGGTTTTGTAAGTGGGGGTCCACAAAGTCCTGAATTTCCCACATAGGCTGATGCTTCAAAAGTTTGTAAATGAGCAATGAATGGAATTTTGCCCGACAGATTGTTATATGACAAATCCAACACTCCGAGCCCATCCAATTGAGAAATGCCGTCAGGAATACCACCAGAAATGTGGTTTCTTGACAAATCTAGAAAATCCAAAGACCTTAATTGTCCAATCTTCACAGGAAGGAGTCCGCTTAAGTTGTTTCTTGAAAGATTCAACGCAACCAGACTCGCAAGACTTGTAATTTCAGGAGGAATTTCACCGACTAAAGTATTGCTTGAAAGATCAATGAGTTTCATCAGTTTAAGACTCTTTATGTAGTCGTTTTCCTGTCTTTTCCATGTCACTTCTGCACCCTCAAAGTGATCCGTTTGATAATCGAATTGATCCGACTCAAACTCCACTTGATGAACCATAGCAGTGAGGTTGCTTAGGCATTTCGGTATAGCACCAGAAATCTTGTTGGAAGAGATGTCTAGGACTTGTAAACGAGGTAAATAACACAAGTTTAAAGGAATGGTACCAAGGAACCGATTGGAACGCAGATTTAGAAGGACCAATTTTGACAAACGATCTCCCAACCATGTAGGTATTTCACCGGTCAACTTATTTTTCGAAAGATCAAGAAAACGTAAAGATGTACAATTCCTCAGTGATGCTGAGATTTCTCCGGTAAAATTGTTGTTTTGTAAATGTAAAGAAGAAATTTTATTTGGCAAAGGAATCTTTCCCGAGAAATTATTATATGCCAAATTGAGAAATTTTAAGCTCATCTGATTTGCAAAACAATCTGGAAGTTGCCCTGACAATAGATTCTTGGAAAGATCAAGATAAACCCAAGAACTAGCTACACTGCATAAATCAGTAATTGAGCCCCAGAATTTGTTATTTGAAAAGTCCAGTACTGATCCTTTAAGAGGCAAACTTGGTAATAAACAATTAAACTGATTAGAGCTCAAATCTATGTACGTAATGTCAGTGGAAAACTTTGAAGATAAATCAGGAAGGATGCCATGAATGTTGTTATGTGATGCGTTAAAAGCATGTAATGTTGGAGAGAGATCCCAAAACCAATCAGGTAAGGCGTCATGAATTTCAGCATTAGAGATGTCAAGATAACGTAATTGCTTCTGTGTATGAAGCCATGCGGGGAAATGTGGCCCGAGTTTGCAATTCCTCAAAGAAAGTTTTAAGAGTTGAAAGGGAGGATTCCATCCAGAGCTAAAATTGAAAGATATATCTAAGTTGGAATCCAAGAATAAAATTTTTAACCGGGAGAGACCAAAGAAATGGGCTTCTGTGATTACACCTTCGAAACGATTTTTACGAAGATCCAAATACTTAAGCTTAGAGAGGCTTCCAATTCTTTCTGTCAGAGTCCCATTAAAAATATTGTTGCTAACATCTATGGATATCAACGAGGAACAGGATAGAAGATTATATATTGACCCTCTAAGTTGGTTATAGGATAGTACTAAATGCCTTAAACTACTCAGATTCCCGAAGGATGAGGGAATCCCACCGTCAAGTAGATTATCAAATAGATAAAGCGTCTCAAGTGATGCTATGTTCCCAATAGCATTAGGAATAGGACCTTGTAAATTGTTGGAGCCGACGTCAAGGTTAATAAGACTACTGCTGAAGTTAAACAACCAAGGGAATACCGAAGAAGAGGAGAGATTATTTCCACCAAGAGAAAGATGAGAAAGAAAATTAGAAGCATTGATAATTGAAGGCAAGGGATCAACGAGCGGAGGTAGGTTACAGAATGACATGTCTAACAATTGGAGACGAGTTAGTTTACTCATTGTTGGTAACCAATCAGTTGCAAGCGCGAGGTCAACACCAGTCAGGTCAAGGTGGCTCAACGAACGAAGTGTAGAAAGCCAATCAAGGTTTGTGCTTGTGAACATTGAATTACCGGAGACACTAAGAAATTGCAATTCCGAAAGGTTGCCAAGGTGATGCGGAATGTGCCCTCCTAAATTAGAAAAGGACAGATCAAGGTGTTGTAATCTGCCAAGGGAGCCAATGAATTTTGGAATTTGGCTACCATTGAAATCACTAAAACTGAGGTCTAAATAATTCAAATGTCGTATTTCAAGCAACGATGGGCTGATGTTACCTCTTAGAGCAGGGGAGCCAAATGAACCATGAAGATCCAATACAACAACATGACTAGTATGGTTATGACAACGGACGCCTTTCCATGTGCAACAATCCTTCTTATCTTCGTGGGTTCCCCATGAAGAGAGTCGGCCATATTCATCAACAAGCTCGTCTTTGAACTTGAGAAGAGCCTCTCTTTCCCTCTCCAAGCACCTGATTCTACCCCCCTTCACTTGTGAAGAGTGTACATGAGAAGCTCTAAAGCTTAGTAACATTACAATAACTAACCAATGGCTATGTTGATATAACTTTTTACCAACCATCATTTTGAGAACAAGTGTGCACTCAATTATAAGTTATTGTGGGATTCTCTACCATTCAAATAACATTATTTATAAACTATGAGTTGGTGTTGCTGTTATTCAAAAAAATCTTCCAATCCGCAATAATGCATTGGAAAAACATTATGACTTGTTCCAAAGGTTAAAAAAGCAAAAAGACTTGACTTCCATGTATAGATCTTGTGTTTTTTTCGGGAAAGATTCTTTGTATGGTATGAGTTTAGCACCTAATTACACGTTTAGTCAAGTTGTTCAAATCAAAGTCTTTATCGACTGTTCGTGTTAAAGTTTGGAGGTTAATTAGTGTGGCTGCTCCATAAGTTCAAGGCATAAATTCTCCATTTATAGAAGAAAAATGACTTCTAGCAGCATATATAAATAGTAAATGAAGAAAATAAGTGGTTTGAAAACATGAAGTGCAAGAAAATACATATGTTAGACTAGAAATCTATCCATCTCTCTATAAAATAAATCTTTATAAATTCACTAATTATTGAGGATACTTAAATTTCATTAAAATCTTAATTAGGGACACCTAAATTTTAATAGATTTAATTAAAATGCATTAAAATCTCAATTGAAGATACCTAAATTTAGAAGAATTTTAAAAATTCATCACAATCTCAATTGAGAACACATTTCTTAAGTGAATTTATATTCTATACACGAAGTTCATATTTTCCCAACTGCTCTAACAGCTTCAAACTAAATGAACAAAAGAATAGATAGTCTTTACAAGAAGAAAATTTACTATTCCATCTATCCCATTAAGATAGTCTTACTTCCTTTTTCATACTGATTATGAAAATTTAGTTAATGATTTTTGCTATCATTTTTCTTAAAATATCCCTACATTAATGTAATCAATATTCAAGGTAGTTAAATTATGCATTCAATATTTAAGGTCATTAAACTATTCTTGGTATTAGATACTCTTCAATGCAAGAATCAAGGTAATTAACATTCCAAAATCATCCAATACAAATACAAATGAATAAATGTCATAGGAGATGAAACATTTTAATTTGTTGTTCCAACTATAATTGAATAATGGAATGATTTATATTTGTGATAACAAAGCACATTAAATGTGAGTATATTAGGAAAATAATATATTAACTACACTTTCAAATAGAAACATGACTAGAATTTGGGGCAGACGAAAATAAAAATTGGACTATCTTCATGGGACGGAAGAAGTAATAATGGAGACAGGGGACTAAAAATTGATCACTAGAATGATCTCTCATCTGATCAACAATGTACATGATTTTTGACTGAAAATTGCACGTAGGGTGTGTTTGAGCCACATTATTTTGGAAAAATGTATTCTAGAATAGTAAATTGATGGAGAATGCGTGGTTGAAAAAGAAGGAAAAATTATTGATGTGATGAAAAATATTATTTTATTGAAAAATGTGAGTTTGAAAATGAGTAGAAAAACGAAAATGAAAATTTTAATGTGTACCAAATAGGGGCTTAATAAATAATTTACAATGGTCGTTATCTTCTTAACTTGAAAAAAGTAGTGATATTTTTGCACATCTTGCTCGTAGTGCGGTCCCACGTGTATTGTATTTGGTCAAATAAGCATAGGTAAATTATCAACCGTGCAGTTCTAATTGATGTTATATGACTTTTCTTAAGTTGATATGAAAATAGGAAAAATCACACATGAGCCCCAAATCTTCGCTAGAAGTGCATTTACATCCCTCACCTTTTGAACCAAGCATATGACCTCTTAATTTTGTATCAATTAGGTCCCTAAAAAAATCAAATCAAAAGTTTTTAAACAAAAAGAAAAGCAGTCAAGTTTGGTGTGCAGAATTTTTTGCCCACCAAAGCCCTATTAGTCATTTGATAGACTATGACTGTCACGTTTCATCGAAAGTGCCAACTCCGCCATCAAAAGTACCCATTCTACACGCTAGGAGAAATTATGGGATGGTGTCTACTTCATTGTGGGGAAATAAAATTCAGGTTAGGCTTTACAAGAAGAAAATTTACTATTCCATCTATCCCATAAAGATACTTACTTCCTTTTTCATACTGATTATGAAAATTAAGTTAATAATTTTTGCTATCATTTTTCTTAAAATATCCCTACATTAATGTAATCAATATTTAAGGTAATTAAATTATGCATTCAATATTTAAGGTCATTAAACTATTCTTGGTATTAGACACTCTTCAATGCAAGAATCAAGGTAATTAACATTCCAAAATCATCCAATACAAATGAATAAATGTCATAGGAGATGAAACATTTTAATTTGTTGTTCCAACTACAATTGAATAATGGAATGATTTATATTTGTGATTACAAAGCACATTAAATATGAGTATATTAGGAAAATAATATATTAACTATACTTTCAAATAGAAACATGACTATAATTTGGGGCAGACGAAAATAAAAATAGGATTATCTTTATGGGACGGAAGAAGTAATAAGTTTCTTTGGTCTTGAAAGTTGCCCCCGTTTGGCTCCCATTATCCCAAAAATTTATTACTCTCTTATTTTCAACCACGCAATCTTCCATAAAATAATATTACATGCAAACTGAGAATTCTTCATTCTTTTTCATTCACACATTCTTCAAAAAATACTATTCCAAGAATTATAATTGCCACATAATGGAGACGGGGAACTAAAAATTGATCACTACAATGATCTCAAACATCATCGATAATATAAAAGTCATTTCTCGATTAGTGCCTTTTCCTTCAGAGAAGTCATGCTGATCTTCTATTTATCATTTACACAGTTATATTTTATTAACTACGGATGTACGCAAATCACGAAAAGGACGTCGCAAGATACATACAAAAATGGATTTTTCTAAAAACAATCTTTCTAAACAAAATATGAGTTTCCACGCAAGTCACAATTTTCTACAAAGAAGACTTGCTTGGCGTGTTTTTTGGGCTGCTTGACTCGAGACTTCCCGTGTTTTTATCGACACACACTGGACCATATCACTTCATTATCTCTCATCTGATCAACAATGTACATGATTTTTGACTGAAAATTGCATGTAGGGTGTGTTTGAGCCACATTATTTTGGAAGAATGTATTTTAGAATAATAAATTGATGGAGAATGTGTGGTTGAAAAAGAAGGAAAAATTATTGATGTGATGAAAAATATTATTTTATTATAAAATATGTGATTGAAAATGAGTAGAAGAATGAAAATGAATGTGTACCAAATAGGGGCGTAATAAATAATTTACAATGGTTGTATCTTCTTAACTTGAAAAAAGTAGTGATATTTTTGCACATCTTGCTCATAGTGCGGTCCCACGTGTATTGTATTTGGTCAAGTAAGCATAGGTGAATAATCAACCGTGCAGATCTAATGAACTGATTTCCCAACCTTTAAATTCCTAAGAGCAGCAGATGCAGGCAAATCCGCAACGACAGTAACCACATCGAGCATATTTCTACTTTTTGCATCAACAAAATCAACTCCAACGCCCTCTTTCGCATCTTGGTTCGAGCATTGCTTTAGCCTTCCTTGAACTAACCAATTGCATATTGGGCATTCGATCAAACGTCTTATGCAACTCATCTAGGTCCCACTTAACGGACTGCCCCGACCGTTAGATCGACGACGTACTGTCCCTATTGTACCAACATGGGTCTTTTCAACATGCTTTATCCTCACTCGCACGCTCCCCGAGAAAATTTCCCAAGGGGTCACCCATCATAGAATTGCTCCAAACCAAATACGCTTAACTGTGGAGTTTCTAACGATGGACATCCAGGAAAGAAAGTATACCTTGTTGGTATGACTGATACTTATGTGGTAAACTTTGAAGCCATGTTTAAGATCAAACATATTTATTTCACTGTGTCTTCTTTAATGTAAAACGCACAATACATGTCAAAACGTTATCCAACACCAGTTGTACTAAAACATTATTCTAGGTGGCTAAACTTTATAAGTTCAATTATGTGAGTCACGTGGCTTTGCATTTGAATCTATCATATAATTATAACTTAAATTGGTGTTTAACATCAATGAAGATGAATGACATTACTCTGTCAAGAAAAGTTGTCCTACATTGGAAAACCAAAAAGATTGAGGTAATTGGCACAAACGCTACCATCATTTTCATGATTTGCGCAATTCAATCATCTCCTTTTATTTTAACGTAATACACCCTCAAATTAACTAAACCTTGCGCAAAACAACTCTACCATCAATTTATCCATTTAAGAGTCCCATATCTTTCAAAAGTAAAATAATTTAAAATAAAGAGAAATAAAATTAAATATTAAAAAAAATTTCTTTATTCTTCAGCCAATCCCACAGACCAACCCACTACCCAACCTCCTTCCACCATACTACCAGTTATTGTGTTCAATCAAACACCTCTTTATATTTTAGGATAAAGTTATTTGTAGACCAGGTGTACGTATCCTCTTTCACATGAATATTGTGTGCGAATATTTTATTGTGTGTGGGACCCCCTCCATGTGAGAGAGGTGTAAAAGATTGTGTGAATGATTATGTACATGTAGCATGATTGTATATTTTAAGTGGTAGAGAAAAAAATTTGTGACTTTGAGTCAAAAGAATTATCGATTTTATTATCAACCTTTCACATCACTAGTCTTTCCACACTAATTTTAAAAGGCCTTGACTCTAGAGTCAATGGAAAGAGAACTATAATTTTCATCACGTCTCTAATAACACATTGGACACGGTCATCACTTTTGCATTTTTCTCTGTCATATACGAACATCGAGTCAGTTTTTGGTTTCTCCATGTAGGACAAATTTGGAAATGAATAATATTTTTGAACTTGTAAATATTTCGTATTAAAGTGTTAATTGCATTTGAATAGAGACGGAGACTGTACATTTAAAATTTTTGTCAGCTAAAAATTTAATTGTTTTTCATGAGTAAAATTATTTTTGGTGACATTATAACTTGTGGTATTAAAATTATTAAATTCTATTATTATATATGATTTTTTTAGTAGTTAATTGATGTTATATGACTTTTCTTAAGTTGATATGAAAATAGGAAAAATCACACATGAGCCCCAAATCTTCGCCAGAAGTGCATTTACATCCCTCACCTTTTGAACCAAGCATATGACCTCTTAATTTTGTATCAATTAGGTCCCTAAAAAAATCAAATCAAAAGTTTTTAAACAAAAAGAAAAGCAGTCAAGTTTGGTGTGCAGAATTTTTGCCCACCAAAGCCCTATTAGTCATTTGATAGACTATGACTGTCACGTTTCATCGAAAGTGCCAACTCCACCATCAAAAGTACCCATTCTACACGCTAGGAGAAATTATGGGATGATGTCTACTTCATTGTGGGACTCGCATCCCAAAGGGGTTCTCCAGTCGTACCAAGTTTGATCCACGTTATTTTGGAAGAATGTATTTTGGAATAGTAGATTGATGGAGAATGTGTGATTGAAAAGGAAGGAAAAATTATTGATGTGATAGAAATTATTATTTTATTTAAAGATGTGTGGTTAAAAATGAATAGAATAATGAAAATAAAAATTTGATAATGTGTATCAAACAAGGGCATAATTTCATATGAGCACAAAGTAGTCAGAAATTTATATCTTTTTTTTTCAGTATAAACATGATTAAAAGATTCATCAAACTACTGCTGTTTGTACTTTCTCTGTGCATGAAATCAACTTCAGAATCTACTTCTGGAGAAGTTAGGTGCATAGAGACTGAAAGACGAGCACTTCTCTGTTGGGTTTATTAATTTGTCGTGTTTACATATGTAATTAATTGTGTATAAAGTTATTATAAAGTTGAATTCAATTAAAGTGATCTAATAAAAAATTAAATTGTTGAGTTTGGAGCATCTGAATGAAGTGTGGACCGAATTACATGTGTAGAGACCAAATCCATTAGAGTTGTATTTGAAGATGAGCCAAATACGTATGAAAACTATAAATAAGGTCATGATCCACACACTACAACAAAAAAAATCTTTTGCAACAGTTAAAAACATTGTCGAAGACCTTTTGCAACTTTTTGAGTATGTTGCAAATCTCGATGTTATTGTAGAGTAGAAGGATACGACAAACGTTGCTAATAACCTTTTTGCAATGTTTTTAGGTGTTGTTTTTGCTTTATCTTTCTTTTTTGCAACCTTTTTTTACTGTTGTTGTACGTCATTTTACATTTTTAAAAAAAAAAAATTCTATAATTAATTTAGTTTTTAAAAAATATTTATTTATTTGATTACCCACAAACCTATAATAATTACAAAACAAAATAGTACACATTAATCATATGGAATCATATTTTACATATATTTTAGGTTAGTGGCACAATCGAACCCTGTACAAATCGAATACTTTATTCTTGATTTTTGAATGATTCATACTTGACTTGAGACAATGCAGATTTACATTTTAAAATATATTTCTTCATTAATATATTTCTAATCATTTCTATCCATTTGATTTCGAAGAGTCATTTTATTAATATTTTGTTTATCACAAGAAAATGCATATTTACGTTTTAAAAATTTTATAATGTATTCAATACAAACAATCCATTCAAGTAATCGAAAGGAAAAATATATAACTAATATTCAATACTAATAATCAATCAAATAAACACAATTAAAAAAATATATGTCAAATTGAATATAATGAATTTAGACGCATTCCATATACACGATCTGATAAGAGAAAATGCAAATTTAGGTTCCAATTACTTGAAAATTTGATTGGAAAGTGAAAATTTGTAAAGAAATTATATACAAATTCTAAAAAATTAGAAGGGTTAAGATTTTGTTAAAAGGCGCGAGGAAAAAGTAACAGATAGTAAGAGAAAAGAGAAAAATTCAAATTTATTGTTATTTTGTCTCTGTTTGATGAAGATTAAAATCAATTTTTTTAGTGAAATTTGCTAAAAGTTAAATAGTTATGAATTTCATAAAATATGTTATTAAAATTAATTGTTAACTTTGATTTAGATTAAAATTTAGATTTCTATCGATACCAAATATGACTTTATTAAAAAAAATCTCAAAAGTTGAGGGGTCGCGTGACCCCCCAGTGTCCGCCCTGCCCCTGCATATCACAAAAATTATAAGGGCATAATTAGTATATAAATCAAAAGTATTTATACTTCAAAATTACAACTTTTTTTTATACATCTAACTTAATCCTAACAGTAATTTAGAGGCAACAAGGTACTTGAAAACTAAGGCATAAACAGGGTTATCAAGTGTAATAATCAATTATTGGAGTCATGAAATATTCTAGACTATTAGGCGCCCTCGTTGGCTGAAAACATATTCCCCAACCATCTCCATGAATCCAAAGAGGAATAAATTTCATTCAAGGATATATATATATATATATATATATATATATATATATATATATATATATATATATATGATTTAATGAGCACCGATACTCATCTTATCCTAAGCACCAATGAATTGGCACATTAATTCATTGGTGGATAAAGATTTTGTGAGTTCCAATCCACCAATGAATTAATGTGCCAACTCATCGGTGCTTAGAATAAGATGAGCACCGGTGCTCATTAGATCATTTCTCTCTATATATATATATATCATATAACTTTTACTATAGATAAATTCGATAGAACATGAAGGCAGGCTTCAAATTTTGCATGAATTCTTATGTTTGTTATTTTCACTTCATTACTACTCAGTCATGGTTGTTATTGCAAAGCATCTCTACTACATCTACTTGGTCATGCGTGCTTAAGAGTGTCAAACAAACAAGAGGCTAGATGTACCTTCTCTTTCTTAATTTTCTGGAGATCAGCTTTGTAGGATCTTAACCTCTCCGCACATGCTCGTGCATCCTCAATTACTTCTGTATCCCTGTTCTCCTTTGAACTAGAATCTTTACCTTCACCAGAAACCGGCATTTCATAATCAAGAGCAAGGTCATATCCAATTTTTGCTCTTTTTTGTCCTACGTTCAGGCATCAGGTTCAAATCAACAGGGTCATATCCAAATGAATAATAGTTAGTTAAACCAGAATTGGAGCAAAAGGATAAACCTCATACCCTTGTGTGCAAGCAAGACACAGCGAGATACTCTACAGGGGTAAACTTTCTGCATAATTACTCGTCACTTATTCAATATACAAGAAAATAAAGTAAAGAAAATTAAACGTAAAACTATAGCAACGTAAAAATTCAATATTTTATACAAGCATACACCCATAACTGAAAATAAAAGGAATTTATATCCAATTTATACATATACACAATGGAAGAGAAATGAACCTGGTGCAAAGGAAAAAAGTTTTCACTAAGGGTGCGCTTGATTGTAAGGGTGAAAAATGGGTGGAAAGAAAATGTTTTACAGGGAAAAGATTTGCTTAGAAAATATTTTGCAGGGAAAATGATTTCAAGTATGTTTGATTGGTATAATTTTCCACCCGGAAAATTTTTAAATTTTCTATTCGTTTGGCTTTGTTTTAAATGAAAATTGTCCATTAAAGTAATATTTTTTTCCACAATTGGTTATAAAATTTGTTTCCATTGCCAAAAAGTAAAAAAAATAAAAGGAAAAAAGAATTTGTTTCCTAAAAAATCATTTTTTTCATCAAAGTTTAGTGTTCGTTTGACTTTATTTTACATGAAAATTGTCCATTAAAGTGAATTTTTTTTTTACCATTGATTATGACATTTATTTTCATTGTAAAAAAAAAAATTAAAAAAAAAAAAATAAAGAGCAAAAGTCAGAATTGATTTTCCCACCTAAAAGGTGGGAAAATCATTTCCCCTCACGCCTAGAAATGGGCTCGTGAGGGGAAAATCATTCCCTCATTTGCCTGGCAAAAGATTGCCTTTCAAACACCAATAATTGGCTGAAAATGAAAAATCTTTTCCTTTTTCATTCATTTTTCACCCTATCAAACACACCCGATTTTCCCAGTGTCCTCATTTTCCTTTAACTCCTCCAAAATGTGGTTCAGATCAAAATTTGGGGCCTTATAATCGAAATCTTCAGCATAAAACGGGGATGGAGATGGTAGCGCAGAAAATGCCCTGAAATTTGAGAATTGATTTCTGGGGCAGTGAAAAATTCGAAGATCTCATAGGCGGGTTTGGGCAAAATTTTGGCTTAATCCATTTAGAGGCAGCCATGACACGGTAAAAGAGGAGAGAAGTTCTCCATGTCAGACCCGCTTTTCTGATTTTTTGTATCTTCGTTTTTTTCCATAAAAAAACCTCTTACGTTGCACATGTGCAGCAGTCAGTGTGAAAAATCGTTCGCTTTTAGCCTTTTACTCAGTGTCAGTTAGACTTCCAATAGAAGGAAGAGAAATAAGGGTCCGTCTAATTGCGTGGGTGGAAAGAAAATGTTTGACATGAAATTGATTTTTTTAGAAAATGTTTTACTGAAAATTGTAATTAATTGTGTTTGATTGGTATAATTTTTCATGAAAAATGTTGAAAGTTTGGTGTCCATTTGGTTTCCTTTTTTTATGAAATTTGTCCATTAAAGTGATAATTTTTTCTACCATTGGGTCTAAAATGTGTTCCAATTGTAAAAAAAAAAAAATTTACCATACCGAATATTCTTCGTTTGACTTTGTTTTGTATGGAAATTGTCAATAAAAGTGAATTTCTTTTTTTACAATTGTATCTAAAAGCTGTTCCCATTGCAAAAAAGAAAAAAAAAAAAAAGAAAATGTTTTCCTACCTACTAGGTGAAAAAACATTTTCCACCATTTGTGCATCAAAGGGTTATACCTAGAAAAAGGGAGGAAAATATTTTCCGTGGAAAATTTTGCATATCAAACAGTCAAAAAAATGAAAGTAGGAAAATATTTTCCTACTTCCATGGAAAACTATGCGAATCAAACGGACAAGAAAATTATAAGGGTAGGTTTGATAGCACACATTTTTTGGGGAAGTAGGAAAACAATTTCCATTTTCAACAAAAGTAGTTGTTTGATAGGTTTTTTTTGCCATGGAAAAGAAATTCCACCCACCCCCGACACATGCACCAATTCTTGGAAATCAATGAAACCATTTTCTCACCATTTAGGTGGGAAAATGGGTTCTAGGTGATTTGATTTTTTTTTTTTTTTGGCAATTAGAACAAATTTCATAACCAATTGTAAAAAAAAAATTCACTTTAATGGACAATTTCTATATAAAACAAAGTCAAACGAAAACTAAACTTTGATAAAAAAAAATGAATTTTTAGGAAAAAAATTATTTTTTCGTTTTTTTATTACTTTTTGCAATGGAAACAAATTTTATAACCAATTCTAAAAATAATTATCACTTTAATGGACAATTTCCATATAAAACAAAGCCAAACGAACACAAAATTTAAAAATTTTCCGAGTGGAAAATTATACCAATCAAACACTCTTAATTAACTTCCCTGCAAAACATTTTCTAGGCAATTACTTTTCCTAGAATTCATTTTCTTTCCACCCATTTTCCACCATTGTAATTAAACGGACCCTAAGAGTGTTTCCACAGTTGAAGGCGTTTATAAAATCGAGTATTGTATCATTTTTTTCTATCCATGAATAGTTTGAATATACTCCAAAGGTAATTTGTAATCAAAACTGCAATAAAAGTTTGTATAAGAACACTCCTTTACGTGCATTTATATTTATACACACGGTCATATTCGTAAGAAATTGTCCAAAAACGCAAAATGCAGATAATGAAGAATGGAAGAGAGTACTGCTCTTTCTTCTGTATATCTTTGGAAGTGAAGTTGTCCATGGGCGAAAAATGGACTCCTTGCACTTCTTTTCGCCCTCATGCTCGTGGTGCAGCTAGATTGTCCAGGTCCCTGTTTTCACTCTTGTCTGAATTTGTATGCATCGCCTGGGGAAGATTAGATCTAGCACGAATTCGTCACATCTGGTTGTAGACCTGTACACACAGAATGAGTTCTCGTTCGTTGCTTGTATGGATTCCTTCAAAAGTATGTGGATGTTTATCTTATTTGTATGACAGAACCAATATTAGTAACACAAATTTTTTGCATGAATAGATAAATAAAGAAGTTTTTTATTTGTGTATATCGAATATGTTAGCTCGAGTAACTTTTTAGCACAACGCTATTTTCATCGAGTACGTTGGGGTGGCTTATAATTAAAAATAAGTACCAAATATGCAACTTACTTTTAGTATGGATCCGCCTGTATTCACAACAACCAAAATAAGACGCATGTTTGGAGCATATATTTTAGCATAAGCCACCCCAAAAATTTCGTTGAAAAGCTTGTGGAATCCTTTAAATCTACATGGAAATGTAAACGTTATCACAGTTAGCAAAATATATATGAATCCGTACGAAGAATAGAGAATCTTTATTTTAAATAAAGCAAAAACAGAGCTTCTATCAAACCAGTAGGGAGAATCAAGACCAAAAGCTCAAAAGAGTTGGGCTTCAACAATTTATGGCACAAATAAATAACATTTGAGTTCAAATTAAACCTTATAAAGAAGGAAACAAATCACAAAGAGGAAATTGCAACAACAAATACATTTCTTGCCTTTTATTGTAATCCCGAGAACCCATTCTCAAGATTTAAAATCTCCATTACAATATTAATTTTTTATTTTTATTCATTTATTTTTAGTTTTTAGTATTCGTTTCTCATAGTTTTTTATTATAATTGTAAATACAAGTAATAATGAGTTTTCCATTTGGACATACGAGTTTTTAAAAGTTAGTGGTGGGCTCCATTTTAGTAGTTGTTTTGTTTTGCTAAGCCTAAAATAATACAGTAAAGCCACTTGTACCGAAGTGGCTTTACTGATTTTGTACATACAACTCACAATGCATGGGTCCCGCACAGTGATAAAAAATTGCCAAAAAAATCCCACCCATCCCCCATTGTGAGGTGCCGGTGGGAGTTCGGTCAACCCCCACCGGTACACCTAGCTCGGTTCTAAATAATATTTTTAGTTAAATTTTGGTAGATATTAATAAAATGTGTTATTGAAAAACTGATAAAAGTTATTGATATCATCCAAAAATTTACATGGAATGTGACTTTTTCGGATGTAAAATTTCGAAAATTTTTTATGTCATATTCCATATAAAATTTCCTAATAAAATGATGAAAATTACATTGTAAAATTTGTATAGCAAAAATAATAAATGTTAATAAAATAATTGAATTTAAAAAAAAAAAATGCGAGTTAGACGTCTTAATTTAAGACTCACGTTTAAGGTATTTTTAACTATTTTCGATCTCTGTTTAGATTATTCGATAAGCCCATAATGTAGTTCTCGAAATAAGTTTTGAGATGAAATAAGTAATTTGTAAATTCGATTAGCGTACGATCGTCGTATAATTTTTAAAATTGGCATGTTATCGAAACTCAAATTTATTGTGACTTTGCCCTTGTTTGGTGGAGATTAAAATCAAATTTTCAATAAATTTTGATAAAAGTTAAACAGTTATGTATTCTATGAAATATGTTATTAAAATTAATTATTAACTTTGATTTAGATTAAAATTTGAATTTCAATCGATACCAAGCGTGGCTTTATAAAAAAAAAATTCTCAAAAATTGGGGGTCACGTGACCCCTCGGGTCCGCCCCTTATTATTGATGTGTGACTGCTCCAAAAGTTCAAGTTATAAATTCTCCATTGATAGAATTACTTCCAGCAATGTGATAGCATATACAAGTAAGTAAATGAAGAAAATAACTGGTTTGAAAAATCAGCAACACGAAATGCAAGAATTAGACTAGTATAAAGTCTTCAAGTTTCATTTTATATATTTCCTTCTTTACAGATTTAAGTAAATTCCGGCAAAATACAATGATCTCTTGCCAGATAATTTCTTGCAGGATTGAAGCAAGTATAGTCCCTATCTTTGTGTTCCCACTTCGGGGAGGGGGACTAAATTTATTTGCTGAAAAAAAACTCGTCCCCCCCCCCCCACCCACCCCCATTAACTGCTGAAATACCTGCTAATAATCACCCATGAAAATACATCGGTCTCTTACTCGTTTAAAGGAACTATTTCTTGGCAACATGGAAGATCGGGATCTTTACAAAAGATTTTATAAAGCTTTCGTCTCGTAACATTTTTAATATTTTATATTGGAATAATTCAAGTTCAAGTTGTATTAAAAAATATTAATTCAAAAATGTTGTTCATCTTCATCCCATTGCATCAAAGTGTTACGAAATATTTACAAAAACTTAAATGAATTATTGAGCAGTAAAATTCCACACATTCCCAGAAATCCAAAAATGAAACCAAGTGCGATACTAACGTAAAATTCTTCACTGATAAGCTGGTCGTCCTCTTGATCTTGAGGAATTTCATCACTTGGGCATGTTTTTGTAAGTGGAGGGCCGCAAAGGCCAGAATTTCCCACATATGTTGAAGCGTCGAAAGTTTGTAAATGATTCCTCCATGGAATCCCGCCTGACAAGTTGTTATACGACAAATCTAAAACTCCAAGCCCGTCCAATTGAGAAAGTCCGACAGGAATCTCACCGGAAAGGTGGTTTCTTGATAAATCGAGAAAATTTAAAGACTTCAATTGTCCGACCTTTGGAGGAATGAATCCGCTTAGGTCATTTCTTGAAAGGTTCAACCCAACTAGACTTACAATACTCGTAATTTCGGAAGGAATTTCACCTTCTAAATTATTGCTAGAAAGATCGATGATTTTCACAAGATTAAGAGTTCTCATGTACTCTGCCTCTTTCCCTTTCCGTATTATATTTGCACTCTCAAAGGGAAGAGAAATTATTGGAACATAAAATGGTTGTGAGTTAGAATCGGTTTCTTGGACCATAGCAGTGAGATTGTTTAGGCATTTTGGTATAGGACCAGAAATATTGTTCAAAGAAATGTCTATCACCTGTATATGTGCTAAACGACACAAGCTTGGAGGAATAGTTCCAAAGAACTCGTTGGACCGTAGACTTAAGAGGACCAAATCTGGAAAACAATCTCCTACCCACATTGGTATTTTACCAGACAACTTATTTTTTGAAAGATCAATGAAACGTAAAGATGTACAATGGCTCCATGATTTTGGAATTTCTCCAGTAAAACTGTTATTCTGTAAATGCACCGAATAAGTGATATTTAACGAAGGGATATTACCATGGAAATAATTATGTGCCAAACTAAGAAAAATCAAGTTTGATTGATTTGAAAAACAATCTGGAAGTTGTCCCGACAATAAGTTGTTCGAGAGGTCAAGAAAATTCCAATCAGTTATATTGCAATAGCCAGTGATGGATCCCGAGAATTCGTTACTTGATAGATCGAGTATAAATCCATTAGGAGGCAAAATAGGTAGTGAGACGCTAAAATGGTTAAAACTCAAATCTATGTAATAGAAATTGGAGAACTTTGACGATAAATCAGGAAGGACGCCATGAATGTTGTTATGTGATAAGTTCAAACCTATTAATTTGGGACATAGATCCCAAAACCAACTAGGCAAGTTGTCGTCAATTTCAGTATTGGAGAGATCAAGTTCACTTAATTCCTTTTGTGTTCTAAGCCATGCGGGAAAATGTGGCCCTACTTTGCAACCCCCCAGCAATAGATCTCTTAACTGAAAAGGAGGATTCCATCCAGAGTTGAAATTGAAAGAGATGTGAGGGTTGGAAGACAAATCTAGTGTATGTAACTGGGAGAGATTAAAGAAATGAGCTTCAGTGATATTGTCTTCGAAGTGGTTTGAACTAAGATACAAAATCTCGAGTTTGGAAAGACTTCCAATTTTATCGGTCAGAATCCCACTAAGATGGTTATCAGACAAATATAATTCCCTTAAACTACTCAGATCCCCAAATGATATAGGAATGCCACCTTCGAGTTGATTTCCAGAGAGATGAAGAGACGCAAGGGAAATGATATTCCCAATAGCATCAGGAATGGGACCTTGTAAATTGTTGTGACTGAGATCAATGTGACTTAGGCTACTACTGAAGGTAAACAACCAAGAGAATACTGAAGAGGATAGCTCATTACCCGCAAGATGAATGATATAAAGAGACTTAGAAGCATTGATCATGTGAGGTGTTGGAGGATTGACTGCTGGTAACCAACATCTTGCCAAGTATAGCACTTCAAGTGAACTTAGTTTAGTTATTGATTCCAGCCAATTGGTTGCCTGTGTGAGGTTAACATAACTCAGGTCAAGGCTTCTTAATGATTGAAATTGAGAAAGCCAATCGAGGTTTGTGCTAGTTATCAGCCCATTATCTGAGCGAACAGCAAGCATTTGCAATTCAGAAAGGTTGCTAAAATGATATGGGATTGGCCCACTAAAATTAGAATGGGAAAGATCAAGACATTGTAATCTGTGTAGGGAGCCAATAAATGTTGGAATTTGGCTGAAATTGAAATTGTTATAACTGAGGTCTAGATAACTCAAATGTTGTAATTCAATCAACCAGGGGCTAATATTACCTCTTAGCAGCTTAGGACCATCAAATGAGCCTTGAAGATCTAGCTCAACTACGTTATTAGTTTCATTTTGGCAACGGACGCCTCTCCATTGGCAACAATCCTTCTTATCTTCAGTCGTTCCCCAAGAAGAGAGTAGGCCATATTCATCGACAAGCTCTTCTTTGAACTTGAGAAGAGCTTCTCTCTCTGTATCTAAGCACCTGATTCTACCAGCTTTCACTTCTGAAGAGTCTCCAAAAGCAACTCTTAAGCTAAGTAACACTATGATAACTAACAAATGGAGATGTTGAATGAACTTTTCACCGGCAACCATTTTGAGAACAAATGTAATATCAACTAAGGATATTTGCATATATTCTTCACCACTTAATGCAGACTACTTATAGCATTAGTTGTAAAGATAAATTTCAAAACCATGGTTATTAATAAATGCCGTCTCAATCAGCCTTGATTTATGTCTGGGTTATTCAATAATACAGTCTGAATCTTCCTTGAAATATTCCAAAAATAAATATACAAAAAGAAAGACTTGACTCCTGCCGGCCGGATTGAAGCAAACATAATTGTGTTTTAATTGGAATGAGTCAATTCTTTGATGGAGCAAGCATTAAAGTAGAAAAATACGACTGCGACGTGAAAAGAACCAATAATTAGAAAAATACGGTGTGACTTGAAAAAAGAAAATTTGGTTACTTAGATTTAATATAATATCTTGATTTCACAACACCGAACAAATATATTGTGTACGTGATGCTAAACAAAACTGGAGGGTACGATAGACAAAATATATTGTTTTCTTAATTAATTAATAATGTTTCCACTGTTGTGTAATTTATCTTACAAACAAGCTGAGAGTACATTAATTTTTATTTTTCATCTCTCTCACACTCTCCAAAAGGACCTTTTATGCAAACACGGCAAAACTATTTGAATCTTTTTATTGATGAAAATTATTAATAGTTATTTTCCATCTCTCTCACACTCTCCAAAAGGACCATTTTACCTTTGTACTTGGTCATCAATGAATTAAAAATTTCTTGGACAATCCCCACAAAAAAATGTTCATATCAAGCTTTAGGGTATTTTTGTCAAGGAAGTTCAAGGATAAGAAGGTTATGCATACAGTGCAATGAAAGTTGAGCTCATTCGAATTGGCAAAAGCTCGTGACAGTTTTTTTGCAAGTGAAATTAGTCGACCCTCATTTCTAAAACTCATTTCCAATCACATATTTCGAAAATCAATAACTTTTCAATCATATGTTTCATCTACTTTTTATCAAAATCTACTAAAAATTTGATTTTTAGTTAAATCAAGCAATGACTAAATAAAGAAAAGAGGCTCAAAAGCAATTCTATTTTTAATTGCTCAAAAAGCAAGTTAACAAATTGTAATAAAATAATTTTCGTTCAGGCCAAAACTAAAAATTCCCTTGAAACTTATTTAATTTTCGTGTACATTGATGATAACTAAATAGTTAAATAAATTAAATATATATTGAAAATTAATAATAGGGAATTCATACATTACTGAAAGCACACGGGTGAAATGAATTGTCAAATATACATGTACATTAATGATAACTAAATGATTAAATAAATTAAATATATATTGAAAAACGAAAAGTAACATATTATTGAAATAATTGAATTATAGTATGGCTAAATTCGTTTAAAAAATAATTCTCACTTGATATGATATCTAATTCCAATTAAATAAAATTGGATGTTAAATAGCAAACATGGACGTGAATAATGAAATACATTTTTGTATGGAGTAATGCTATTTATCATGATGATGAAATATATGTGACGTGATCTCTCACATTTCTCTCTCTCTCTCTCTCTCTCATAAAAATTGAACTGCATTAATGAAAGCACGCAGGTGAAATAAATTTGTCAAATGTACATGTACATTGTTCTGTCAAAAGTGCATGTACATTAAAATAATTGAATTATAGTAGGATTACAATTGTCCAAAAAATGATTCTCAATCGATATGATATTTATTATATTATAGATTTATAAAAATTCTATATTATGGTGGCGGAGAATTTTTATCACGAAGGGAAAAATTAATTGTTAATCTCTCATTAGTGTAAGCAGGAATGATCTTCAATTTTTTTTTTCATTCTTTTAAAAATGTTGATTTTTAACCATCTATATAGACAATCTCCAGTGATAGAAAACATATAATTTTCATTAAATTGTCAACCAACCTTCATGAAAATATCTCATTTCAAATTTTTGAGCACTAGTCCAAATAAGAAAGCAAAACCTAACTTCATAAAATTAAACATGCATGAATCACATGATGATTTAACGGAGTTTTGAGTAATTTATACTTTATAATGAAAAGTTAGAAATCAATTTATTCTTTTTTCAACGGTTAAAGATCGACTTAATAATGAGAATTTATAGACTAGGGACGAATAGTACAATTTTTCCGTTACCACCTACGTCAACCCAACGGCCCAATTCCAACCCAACTCCTAAGCCCACGAAACCTACCCAAATCCCACTAACACCTAAAGATTATCGTCTTTCAATTAGGCTATGTTTGATTGTGCAAAATTTTCCATGAAAACCAATTCTAACTTCCACTTTTGCAATGTTTTGATAGCAATAATTTTCCTTGGAAATGGTTTTCTTGATTTCCCTCACGCGAGCACAATTTCCATGGTTTTGTTGAAAATGAATTCCCACTACTTTAGTAGGAAAAAATTTTCCCAATTACCCTTTCTTTTCTTTTTTTTAGCAATTGGAAAAAATTATAAACACGATGGTAAAAAAATTTATCACTTTTATTGACAATTTACATACAAAAAAAAGCCAAACGAATGGTTTTTGGTATGGTAATTTTTTTTTTTTTTTTTTTTGGCAATAAGAACAAATTTTAGACCAAATGGTAAAAGGAATTATCAATTTAATAGACAATTTTCATGAAAAATGAAATCAAACGGACACTAAATTTTCAACATTTTCTAGATGAAAAATTATATAAATTAAACACAATTAATTATATTTTCCAATAAAATAAAGAATAATTCTCAATGTACAGAACTATTCATTGGCAGGAGTCTTACAGATGTTCACGTGGATGTGGGTCTCATCGGAATTAAATATTGCTAAAAAGCGAAATTTTCTATATCTGTACATGTAGGGCTGGTCACAAACAAATTCAATTCGCCTCTGGTTCAATTTTTTTTCACCCAACACCTTTGCAATGGACGGGTTTCATTTTCACCTGGCTATTTACGTCATCGGAACCCTAATTTTCTGCATTCCACGGCTCTCAATTTCTCCAATAATCGGGCAATCATGGTAAATCTATCAATTATCACTCACTCACACACACACACACACACACACACACATTATACACATGTAATTATATGGTTAATTCATTCATTTTTACCTCAGATTATCCTAGAGAAAAACCGGAGAGAGATCTCCAAATACCTCTTTCAAGGTTCACTACATATAAATTGCGTCTCTTTGCGTATTTTTTAAAATACTTAAATATTGATTTCTAATGTGGTTTTATTTTGTTGTGCCTATTTTCAGAGGGGGTGGGCTATGCGAAGAAAAACATCAAGTTGGCGAAGCACCCGGAAATTGATGTTCCCAACTTGCAAGTGAATTTGACTTATTTAGTGTACAATTGGATTATAGTTTTCATCCGCACTGTGCATTAGAATCTGTGAGAGACTGATTATCATGGTGATTGATCTTTTCTTAATACTTAAAGTGATGCTGATTTGTGTTTATGGTTTTACTATTACAGTGGACCACCGAGATTTGATGGGGACCGGCCGAGTTTTGGAGACAGGGATGGATACCGCGGTGGACAAAGAGGGCCACCAGGCGACTTTGGTGGTGAGAAAGGTGGAGCCCCTGCTGATTACCAACCTGCTTTCCGGGTAATTATTCTGCTCTGATATTATTGTATTTTGGCTTTTGGGCCATCAATCAGTTTTTCTCTGATACTAATATAAAAAGGTTGGATTTTATAATGATCCATTGCTAGCTGTATGATCAGCATTAGTGATTGGGTTATACATGTTGGCTCTGTTTAATGTCTACAGCCACCAAAAAGTTGTAATGTGAATGCCATATTTTAAGCCCTTTTTAACCTTGGGAGGTTACTCAATTGGTCAGACCTTGAGTTTGCTCCTCAATTGTCAACAGTTCGAGCTCCCTTAGGGCCACTGAGGTGAGTATCCGGCCGTAAACTTTAGGGTCCTGTGGAATTAGTTAAGGTGCGCGCAAGCTGGCCCAGACATTCACGGTTATCAAAAAAAAAATTTTAAGCCCTTTTTTTCATGTCCTCTGAAAAATAAGTAATATAGTTTTAGAACTGCCAAATGGATCGTCAATGAAGGCATATTTATTGAACACTTGGGTATGAAATGATGTGCTTACTGATCTTACGCTAAAGCAATGCACCCATATGTGCATTGGTAAAAAACCACTATTACTCATCATGTTAAAGTGGATGATACGTGACACTAAAGCACCCTCTCCTAGTCCCTCTGGCAAAGATTCCCTACAGAATTTTTTTATTATTCTCTAGAATTTGAAAGCAAGAACTCCTTTCGTCTATCTAAATGCCGTTCAGCTTCTTTTCTCGTTAGGCCGGGGCTGTTAGTCTATTTCCCCTTTATTGAGACATTGAGATGTGATCTGTAATTTACATATCATGACTTATAAGAATCTTATGGTAGTAATTGACTTGCACCCCTTGCGATAAGTATCTATAATTGTTGCTTGTTTTGCCCTACATATGTGCACAGAACATGTGTTAGAAATGATAATTGTGGTTGTCATTTTTCCAGTCCAGTCCTCTGATTTTCAAATGGTTCTTTAAGGTTCCTAGTTCTAATTGCTGTTAACTATGTATATGAGTTGAGCCATCCATCTTATGTGAGGTCATTTGTCTAGTTATTCCAGCAGTTTTTTTCTCAAGACATTTGCATGTAGTATTTCAAAAGAAAAGATTGGAAATGCTTCTTATTTTCTCTTTTGCGTTAGATTGCCAACATATAACCTCCTCTAAGATTCAAACCTAATTTTGAAAATTTCACTGATTTGCCTTCCCCTGAATCTACCCAATTAGAGCAGTAGGTCATCTTAGACTTGAACAGGAGACATAGCACATGAAGTAAATCATTGCACCTGTTACCCAACTAATTGGAGGAGAATCAATATATTCATTTTTTAGAGTGATTCGTTCTTCCTGGACACAGCATACAACTCTTTGTTGTACAATGTTCTCCAAGGGAGCTTGTTTCCATTATTCCTCTCCCTATAAATCTCTATGAAATAACTCCAATGAGAAGAAAAATAAAGGTTTTAACAGATCCTCATTGCCCAACCTTGGAAACTTTAAGATCCTTTTTCAAATCTACTCCTATTCAAGTCAAGAGATAGATAAGAAGATATATCCAATTGCACTGATCAGGTGCATTAATAGTGACCAAAGGGTGTTGAAGACCAAGAGGTTAGTTATTTATGCCAAACATTCTTCTTATGATTAGATCTAATCTCCTGGTCCCTGTGGATAGGAAAAAAAAGATGAATTTCACTCTTCCTTTCGAGAAGAGGGAGGATTAGGGAAATTCTATTGACTGCAGCTTTCTTGTGTTCTTATAAATTGATGAAATTTTTTTTTTGGGGGGAACGAGTGAAAATGGGAAATGGGAGAAGAGGAGAGACGGAAGAAGGGAGGACGGGTGCTGATTTTTTGTTTGTACTTCTGTTATTTGTTGACTGGCTCCTTTTTAGTTTTTATTTTGTGTCTTGTTTAACCTGTCTTACTAGTCTAATTTCACAGGGTGGAATGCCTGGCTTTGGACGTGGAGCTGGTGGCTTTGGTGCACCACCACCTAGTTAATGCTACCTATGTATGTCCATTCCTCGAATTTGATTGTATTCTGCAAATTTACGGCCCAAATAATAGAATTAATATGGAAGATTGGAGTCTTAAATTTGCTCGAAAATATCATATTGAGCCGATGTCTCCTTCAATTTTGCTTATCTTGTTAAAATTTCAAAGGATGAGTACTCTTATGGCAGGCTTGCTCATTTAGAACAGGAATTCTTATTTTACTTATGATCCTATTTTAGCTTATTTGTTACTTTTACCTCGACAATAGGAGCAGCTGATATTTTTGACGTAACTGAGCTCGTTGTGTGAATGATGTATAAACTCTCGTTAGTAGAGCAAAATAAGATAAGTATGAAATGAATCCATGGCACATAAAAATGATTTGTAGCAAATTTCAGTCATCTGCAGGATCATAGCACAAGACAATAGTCTTCAAATAGTATTGTCCTATATTACTAATGCAAAGCCTACTAAAATCTGCATTTAGCCTAGATGAACCACCTCGGTTTCAACTAAAAGATTGTTGAACACCCCCAATCACCTTACACCTATGTCTAAGATATGCATTGGACCAGATCTTCCAATTAAGGATTCTGCTGCTGAGCAGTGGCTAAAGAAACTATGGCCATGCATTGGACCAGATCTTCCAATTAAGGATTCTGCTGCTGAGCAGTGGCTAAAGAAACTATGGCCATGTTTGATAAGCCTAATTTTCCATGGAACTTGGAAAGGAATTTCCTTCTTGGATTCGGCATGTTTGATAGACACAATTTTTTAGGGTAAAAGTTTTCCAAGGTCCTCCACGCTCCAGTTTTCTGCTTTTTTAGTGAAAAGGTTTTCCCACCTTTTTGGTGGGAAAATCGTTTTCTAGGTAGTTGGCCATTTTTTTTTTTTTTTTAGCAATGGAAATAAATATCATAGTCAATTGTAAAAAAAAAATCACTTTAATCGACAATTTTCATGTAAAATAAAGTCAAACGAACACTAAATTTTGATTTAAAAAATAATTTTTTAGGGAATAATTTTTTTTTCTTTTTTTTTTTTTTAACTTTTTGACGATAGAAACAAATTTTATAACCAATTATGCAAAAAATATCACTTTAATGGCCAATTTCTATTTAAAACAAAGTCAAACGAATAAAAAATTTAAAAATTTTCCGGGTGGAAAATTATACCAATCAAACACATTTGAAATTATTTTCTCTAGAAAACATTTTCCAAACAAATTTTTTTCATGTAAAACATATTTTTTCCATCCTTGCAATCAAACGCACCCTAAACGTTTCACAAATGTCTGGGCATCGCATATGGACATACATAAGTTGGATCTTCGTTCTCTCGCTTCCCCTTTGCCCCCTGAAATCCCCATATAGGAATAGGAATTATAGCATGGAAAATGGGACACCTTCGACATCTCTACTGTAGGAATTATACTATGGAAACATCTCTACAGCTCTACTGCCTACAACCCGAAATAGATGAAAGATGTCTAAATGAAAAGTTCCAAATCCGTAAGTATGCCGTTAAAAATTTCATAAATACAGCTGCGGATACAGAGCACTCCAAGCAGGATACCGTAACCAAAACTGAAGTTACTCTGAAACCACGACTTATATTATCAATTTCCTACAAAATACAAATGGGTAAACACGGACCAAGTCTGTAATAGAGACAAATGGATGAACACACAAGCAAAGCAACCTTTTAGACACAAAACTTGAAGGTAAACAAGACACTTTAAATAGAATGTTTCCATCTCGACTCCTTGCAGATACATACTAAAATGACACTTTTAATTTCACCTTTTAGTCCACCTCCTCCATCTTGCTCTCTTCATTACCAACTTCCTCAAGTGCGGGCATGTCAGCATCTTCACCAGCTTCCTCGTCCTCATCAATGCTCAATCCCAGCTTCAACATTCTGTGAATTCTTGAAGCAAATGTGTTTGGATCGTCCAGACTGAACCCAGAAGTCAAGAGGGCAGTCTCAAACAGTAGCAACACAAGATCCTTGACCGACTTGTCATTCTTGTCAGCCTCCGCCCTCTTCCTCAATTCCTCCATGATTCCATTTTCAGGGTTAATCTCCATTGTCTTCTTGCTAGACATGTAAGAGCCCATGCTATTGTCCCTCAATGCCTGAGCCTTCATGATCCTCTCCATGTTTGCAGTCCAACCATACTCTCCAGTAACCAAGCAGCAAGGCGAGTCTACAATCCTATCAGAAATAACAACCTTCTCAACTTTGTCTCCAAGAATATCCTTGATAACCTTGCAGAGGTTCTCGAATGACTTCTTTTTCTCCTCTTTTTTCTTCTTTTCTTCCTCGGTTTCATCCTCGAGTTTCAATCCTTCCTTCGTGGCAGAAACCAGCTTCTTGCCATCATATTCTTTAAGTTGACCAACTGCATATTCATCAATAGCATCGACCATGTAGAGTACTTCGTATCCCTTCTTCTTAAGCCGCTCCAAGAAGGGCGAGTTCTCTACAGCTTTCTTGCTCTCACCAGTAATGTAGTAGATATCCTTTTGCCCCTCCTTCATCCTGGTCACATAATCCTTCAGGCTAGTCAATTCATCGCCACTCTTGGTTGAATGGTACCTAAGCAGGTCGGCCAATTTAGTCCGGTTTTGGCTGTCCTCATGAATGCCCAACTTCAAGTTCTTGGAGAAAGCTTCATAGAACTTATTATAGTCCTCTTTGTTCTCTGCAATCTCATTAAACATCTCAATGCACTTCTTCACAAGGTTCTTCCTAATCACCTTGAGAATCTTGTTTTGCTGCAACATCTCACGGGAAATGTTGAGTGGCAAATCATCAGAGTCAACTACACCCTTGACAAACCCGAGGTACTCAGGGATGAGCTCCTCACAGTTATCCATGATGAACACCCTCCTAACATAGAGCTTGATGTTGTTCATCTTCTTGCGGGTGTCAAAGAGATCAAATGGAGCCCTCTTAGGAACGAAGAGGATGGCTTTGAACTCGAGTTGACCCTCAACAGAAAAGTGCTTGACAGCAAGGTGATCCTCCCAGTCATTGGTTATGCTCTTGTAGAAAGAGGCATATTCCTCCTTCGTGATCTCCTCTGGCTTGCGCAACCAGATGGGTTTTTGCTTGTTGATTTGTTGCCACTCGTGAGAAACTTCCTTGATCTTCTTCTTCTTCTTTCCCTTCTCCTTCTCTTTGTCCTCATCAACCTCCTCGATATCACCCTCCTCTTTCTTTGGCTCATCATCCTCGTCATCACTAATTTCCTTCTCAGTTGTCTGTTCAGTCCAAAGATAAATGGGATAGCTAATGAACTCTGAGTGCTTCTTCACGAGATCCTTGATTCTCCTCTCCTCCAGGTATTCCAACTGCATACGGTCCAGAATAAACCATAAATCATCGTTAGCCAAATTATCATCCCAACATTATAATAACCTCAATTTCTACACATAAAATAGTTGATCCTCTTCTTTGTCACACATTCTCAACATGTCAATTAAAATTTATATTCCTGATAGAATTCATCAACTTTACCTTCCACCAGATGCTTGGGTTGAATTTACGCTTCAAGTTAACATAGATCCATAACAACTCAATGTTATATACACAGTATTATAGTTTACATTTGCAATGCGTATCAAAGACACATTTCTAGTAAAAAAAAATCACAATTCTGCTTGTAGTAACTCGTATCCACTCCAACATCAACACGTTTGGGTAAAAACAAACGTCAATAATTAGGAACGCAATGTACCTGATCTTCCTTCAAGAAAAGGGTGATCTTTGTTCCCCTGCCAAGTTGCTCTCCGTTGACATCCCTTGTGACAGTGAATGAGCCTCCAGCTTGAGATTCCCAGATGTATTGCTCATCATCATTGTGCTTGGTTGTAACAATCACCTTCTCTGCAACAAGATATGCAGAGTAGAAACCCACACCAAATTGCCCAATCATGCTTACATCAGCACCTGCCTGCAATGCCTCCATAAATTCCTTGGTGCCAGACCTCGCAATTGTTCCCAAATTGTTCACCAAATCTACGAAATTCCAACAATTAAATCCACATCAACTTTTAAATCTTCAAATTATCTTCAAAACTCAAATGAATATGAAATGAATATCCCGTCATGCACTTTAATACATTAGGTAACAATGCACCTCGTCTCTAAATGAGATATATTAAAGCCGATCTAAGAAAAGTCATTTTGAATCAATATTTCCTTTTCCTAGTTTCACAATCATCAATTGTTAATTATTGAATCCAATTTGTATGCATATCATTGATATTCACACAACCAAGAATTGACTAATTTCCAGAAATGTTAACATTTGCAGCAAGAAGAAAATCTCCAAATTTTTTTGAATAAAGATGCAAGGAGTAAAATGTATTATAAACACGCAACAACTTAATTGCATGCACAAATATATCCGAATCCAATCCTACCATTCTCAAAAATCAAACAACCAATACAGAACATAAAAAAACTCAGTAACCGCAAAAAAAAGGATCGTAATGCAGTACCTGCTTTGGTCATCCCAATACCACTGTCAATAATAGACAGTGTCTTATTCACCTTATCCGGCACAAGCCGAATGAACAACTCCGGCTGCGCATCAAGCTTACTCTTATCAGTCAAGCTCTCGAACCTGATCTTATCCAACGCATCAGATGCATTGCTAATCAACTCCCGCAGGAAAATCTCCTTGTTACTGTAAAATGTATTGATGATCAAACTGAGAAGCTGGTTGATCTCCGCCTGGAAAGCAAAGGTCTCCGCGTCTGACATCTTTACATCCGCCATTGCAAAACGATTGTAACAATGATTTTATAGAGAGAATTAGAGAACGCTAAAGATTTTTTTTGTAAATACAAAGAAAATTAGAAGTGAAGAGAATGAGAGAAGAGGGTGAAATTTATATGATGGATGGTAGGGTTCTAGGAAGTTCTAATGCTCGGAATATACAAAGACGAAGAAATGCCTAGACTCGGGCATTCTGGAGTCTTCTACTCCCATCTGGACGCGAAGTTCCATTTTAATTAAACAGAAAATTTGCATTTTCGGTCCTTGTCCTTTCAGAAATATAGCACTTTGAACCCTTATTTAATTTTCGCTTAATATTACTCTTCTCAAAAGTCTTTATTTTATGTCATATGCACCCATCAATAAAATGATTTTGAATTGAATCAAATCGATTTGATTTGGATTTCGATAGAATAAAGAAACTTGGGGCCCTGTTTGGTACACATTATTTTTTTCATTTTCATTCTTCTACTCATTTTCAACCACACATTTTTCAATAAAATAATATTTTCCATCACATCAATAACTTTTCCTTCATTTTTAACCACACATTCTCCATCAATCTACAATTCAATAATACATTCTTTCAAAAGAATGTGTCCCAAACACACTCTGAATATTTCAATGAAAATGGATCCAAAATGGACTAGGGTTGACTCTTAGATTACAATATGTATCTAAAAATAATAAAATTTGTAAATTAAATATGAGCAGTTTATATGCTTTTAGTTTGATATTAATATGCTTTTAAGAGAATTTTAGTCTTTTTCTTTACTGAAGAAAGAATAGTGGTGTATTATTTTCAAAATTAGTTTTTTAGGCCCGATTCTCTTTACCGTTTTCAAGTCGTTTTTTGTTTTAATTTTTTAAAAATAGTGAAAACGCGTTCTCTTTCCTATTTTTGAAAACATATTTTTGAAAATGGAAAAAAAAATAAACACTAAAAACGCAAAACGTGGTTTTGCACGTTTTAAGAAAGTTGAAGCAAAAAAAAGCCAAAACACCAAAACACGGGAAATGAATTCCTATCCTCTCTCATTCCCCTCTCTTCAGATAATCATTTCCTCTCTCAGAAACTGAAAGTCGAAAATTGCTTACGGCTTTCCCCGCCAAATCGAAGGGTTTTCTACGGGCGTTTTTAATCAGGTTTCCATCTGGTTCTTTGCTTGCTATATTCTTTGCGGTCTATGCTTGCAGTTCGGAATTATTTTTGTTGGGTCAGATTTCGCATCTGATTTTTTAAATTGTTGGGTGTAAAGTAATTTGATTCATGATACTCTAATCACAAAGTTTTGCTTTTACTATTGAATAATTGTGGGGACAGTGAATTCGTAGAAGGTGGAAGTGAATTTATCGGTGGCTTAGTTGATGGAGATGGTGGTAAACTTGCAGGGGCAATGTGTAGTGGATGTGGTGAGCTGGGTGGGGGCGGTAATTCTATGTGCTTTGATTGTTTTTCGTATGGTTTATTGGTACTGCACAAGGTTAGTTTGTTTTGATAAGAAATATACCAAAATTTAGTTTAGTGAAAATAAAAGGTAAAGAAGATTGTGTTATTGAGGTGATAGGAAAAAGTAAAGTAAGAGAATAAAGCAGTTGGAAGGATTGCTTAAATTTCTAATAACACCGACGATTCCTTTCTATTATGTTTTTATCAACACGTGGTTGGATAATTGTGGGGACAGTGAATTCGTAGAAGGTGGAAGTGAATTTATCGGTGGCTTAGTTGATGGAGATGGTGGTAAACTTGCAGGGGCAATGTGTAGTGGATGTGGTGAGCTGGGTGGGGGCGGTAATTCTATGTGCTTTGATTGTTTTTCGTATAGTTTATTGGTACTGCACAAGGTTAGTTTGTTTTGATAATAAATATACCAAAATTTAGTTTAGTGAAAATAAAAGGTAAAGAAGATTGTGTTATTGAGGTGATAGGAAAAAGTAAAGTAAGAGAATAAAGCAGTTGGAAGGATTGCTTAAATTTCTACTAACACCGACGATTCCTTTCTATTATGTTTTTTATGAATTTTATGTACTAGCTCATTCTTGGGATTCTCTTTCTTTCTTTATCTAAGGATAGATTTTATATATTCAAATTGTTTTGTACGAAAAGATTGTTCTCTGGTCCTGCTTTTTGAATATTTTGTTGTTATGATTTTTAAGAGAGATATCTGTCCAAAAATTTGTAATGGAACTTTTGACATTTCATTGCATCAAAGGTTCTTTTGACATTTTATTGCAACATCTTACTCTTTAAAAGTTTAGTCGAGCATGGCGTAAGTCCCAGTTTTCTTTCTTCACTGTTTTGTTGAATGGACCTTTGTAATGAAGTAGTTATTTCTTGCCTCCTGCACCAGTTAATTGCAGCACCCATCTTGTATGACTTCTACAACTACGATGATGGCCAGAAAGAGTTTTCCCTACTATTTGTCAAATTCAGCCAGAGACCGGCGTTGCTTGGGGCATTGTTGTTTTTCATTGGCATGAAGAACTCAATGCCAAGGAGATCACCAAAGAAAAAGGCTCCTAAAACGAAGACAAACTAAGAGGATTCGACTAAGGTGTTTTTCCTTTTGGATATTTTGAAAAATTTGAGTTACTATTCAAAAATTAATCATAAATTGAGATTGTAAGGGTTTACAAGCTTTTGTTTGGACATTAGGCAGTTATGCTTATTCGCAATAGAGTACAATGTCTGTGCATGACTCCGTGGATTTATTTTATTTTGTTTAGTATCTACTTGTTTTGTCATGACACGTAAACTTCTAATCGTATCGATTGAACTGTTTGCCAAATTTAATTTGGAATGTGTTTTTTATATCTGGGAAAAAATATTTTAAGATTTACTGACTTCAAAATGTATATGTTATTTGATTCTATATTAACATTAAATTATTATAATTTATTGAATAATCAAATTATTTTGAACAAAATATTATTAAAAAATATATATAAGGTTGTGTTTTTTATATATGAAAAAAATATTTTAAGATTCACCGACTTCAAAATATATATATTATTTAATACTATATTAACATTAAACTATTATAATTTATTGAATAATCAGATTTTTTGAATAAAATATTATTAAAAAAATATAAGGTTGTGTTTTTTATATCTAGAAAAAAATATTTTAAATTTCACCGCCTTCAAAATGTATATGTTATTTAATACTATATTAACAATAAACTATTATAATTTATTGAATAATCAGATTTTTTGAATAAAATATTATAAAAAAATAAGGTTGTGTTTTTTATATCTGGAAAAAAATATTTTAAATTTCACCGACTTCAAAATGTATATGTTATTATTAAACTAGTAAAATTTATTGAATGATCCGATTTCTTGAATAAAATATTATTAAAAAAATATTCTCAAAATGCTAAAGTAAACACGTTTTCCATTTTTATGTTTTCAGAAACGATTTTTCATAATGACAAAAAGAACGTATTTTCAACAATTTCAAAACGGATTCTCAAAACACAAAATACAAAATGAATTCAAAACTCAAAACTGAAAACTGAAACACGAAGAGAGCAACCCCTTAGTGTTTGATAAACAATAGTGGTGTATTATTTTGCTAAGGATAATAATTAAAATGGTCATTGAACTTTGCAAACAGTTTTTATGGGATCATTGAACTTTAAAAATCATCTTATTTATAATTAAACTTTGTAATTTGTAATATGTTCATCACTAACGCCACAATCCATCAAAAAATTGATGATATGCTGACGTGGTTGCATACATGGAACGTTGTCTCAACTGATTTGGCATCCACGTATGTGACAGTGTGAGGTCAGTGCTGAACAGGATTACAAATTGCAAAGCTTAGTTATGAATGAGATGATTTTTAAAATTCAGTGACCGTGGAACCCTTTTACAAAGTCAAGTGACCATTTTGATTATTATCCACACATTCTACAATAAAATAATGTGAGTGTTTGACACTCATTTTAATGGGTTGAAACATTTTGGAATAGTGATTGATGAGAGATGTGTGTTGGAAAAGTGATGAAAAATTTTAGATTTGTGTGTAATATTATTTTATTTGGAGAATGTGTGGTTGAAATGAAGAAAGAAAAAACAAATGAAAAAGAGAATGTGTGTCAAAAAGGGGCAATAATACATGTAAATTCAAAACTTATCTTTATTTTTTAACTATACAATTTTCAACAAATCACTATTCCAATATACATTTTTCCCTTCTCTCTACAAAAAAAAAAAAAAAAATGTCTTCAAAAATAAGTTTTAAAATATTGATTTTTTAAAGAATGTATGATTGAAAATAAATTCGAGAAAAAAAAAAGAATTTTATTTTAATAATTGTCAATCACTGCCACCGCCACGCCACCGCCACCACCACCCCAAGCTTTTTCTTCCCTGAAAAGCATCCAAATTGATTTAGGGTCCGTTTAATTGTAATGGTGAAAAATGGGTGAAAAGAAAATAAATTTCAGATAAAATAATTGTCTAGAACTTATTTTTCAGAGAATTGTTAATTAAGTGTGTTTGATTAGTTTAATTTTCTATCGGAAAATTTTTAAAATTTTGGGTCATTTTGTGTTCGTTTGACTTTGTTTTGCATGAAAATTGTCCATTAAAGTGATAATTTTTTTCTACATTTGGTTATACAATTAGTTTCCATTGCCAAAAATTAAAAAATATATATTTCAAAGAAAATTATTTTTTATCAAAGTTTAGTAGTCGTTTGGCTTTATTTTACATGGAAATTGTCCATTAAAATGATTTTTTTTTTTTTTTACAATTGGTTATAAATGTGTTCCAATCGCCAAAAAGAAAAAAAAGGTGGAAACAATTCAATCAAAAGATGGAAAATGGGTCACGTGGAGGGGTTGGGTAGAAAAAGTTTTGCCAAGAAGATTTTTGTTATCAAACACCAAAAAATGGAAAATATGTTGAATCAAAAAGGCCCTTATTGTTTTCAAATCCATTGATCTAGCCACAAGGACGCTGGGCCTTGAAAAACTGTGAGACCCTAGCCGATTATTTATTATGAGCTCTTTATACATAGTTTTACACAAAAGTAACAATATTAAGTATTTAAATAAATAGCATATTTATATTTAAATGAAGAGTGTGTACGAAAGGAATTATGGAAAATTTTAATATAAAAATAACTATACTAAACAAGTAGAATTTATTTATTTATTTTTTTTTTTGTTGAGGCCCCCAAGTTTGGATGCCTTAATCCATTCTCTTGGTGGCTTTGGCTCATGGCTAGCTCTATAACCTTGAAAATATATCTGCTGATGATTAATCATGGGTTTTTTCTTTTTTTACTACCCGCTATTAATTTTTCCAATACCTTTTTCTTTCTTTGTTTATTTTTTCTTTTCTTTTCTTTTCTTTTTTTTGTAGAGAGAGAGGAAAAATATATTTTGGAATATTATTTTTTTAAAAAAATTATTATTAAAAAGTAAAGAATAATTTTGAATTTACAAGTATTATTATTTTATTGGAAAATATGTATATAATGACCTAAATGGTCACTGAACTTTGTAAAGGGTTTTCATGGGGTCAATGAACTTTAAAAATCACCATATTCATCACTAAACATTGCAATTTGTAATTTCGTTATCATTGACCTCACATGGCTGCATACATGGATGCCAAATCAACTGCGACATAGTGCCACAAATGCAGCCATGTCAACTTTTTCATGGGCCGTGAGGTTAGTGATAAACAATCAAAGAGATTTCTCGGTGATTTATACATTGCATAGTCAAAATCTACTAATGTTCAATTGTGTCCGAACTAACTGTAAGTTATCTTTTTTTGTAAATCATTTTGACAATATTTGTTCTGAGGTTTTTTATCCCTGTGAAGAGTTCTTCAAGTGATTTTCTTTCGTTACCAAATTTAGTGTTATTTACTTCTATTGCTTTTTATCTATACTGCATGATTAACACTTAGAATTTAATTTGATATTAAATTTAATCATCTAGAAACAATAAATAAGTGATTTGTTGATTTTATTGGTAAATTTGTAGGAGATATATACCGATAATGTGTATATTATATTCATAAAGAACATGCCATTAATATGCTTGAAATCGAAATATCATTCGACTTACCGAAGTCTAATTTGAGAAAACAAATTAGTGAATTACCGACTTCGAATATATGAATATGAATTCATCACTTTCCAATCTTGAATGCGTGTCATTCTTTAATTCAAACCTTAGCATGAAATCAAAATAATATTACTTACTTTCCGAAATCAAAATACTAAATTAGAATGAAATCGGAAAAAGAAAGATGAGATACAAGTGATGTGATCGCCCGAGGCAAGTGTTTGACACTTTGTCCTTAAAATAAATTTGTCTCGTTCCGGTGCTAACGGTTTCTTGACAATCATCTCTCAAGATACAACGACCACATCAAACCATAGGAGCACTCCAAATAACTTAGACCAACGAACTCAAACGGAGTTGATACAAGAAATAATCACTTCTACAAAGTGTTTTTATGTAAAATTAAATTATAAAATATAGAATGAAATGATATGGAACTATCCATTGAATTATTCTTTTACATAAAATCCAAACATATATATATATATATATATATATATATATATATATATATATATATATATATAGTTGGAAAGGTTTGTCAAAAGACACAACCACACCAAAAGACATATTTCTTGAAATTAAGATTCATAATTGTTGGAAGTTACTCATACCAAAAGTTATGATCTCCAAAAGTCATGGGGTGTGTCTGGTGGGACTTAAAAGGTCAATTTTAATCAAAAATTTAACCGTTACACATTTTTTTCTGATTAATAATGTCAGAATTGCTAGTAACTAAAACTCACCGACGGTCAGAAAATGAAAACGAGGGTAAACTTGGCAAGTGAACTATTGACCCTGCAATTGTCAGAAAATGAGACAGAATTTTGTTGGAATCAACGGTCGGATTTTCGATATTAATACAAAGGAAATCGTTACCAGACACAAAATATCTTTCATATGAAAAGACACATTTTTCATCTACACATTTTTTAGAGTATTCCACAATATTCTATACGATTTCTCCAACAATTTCAAGTATTAAACAGTTTAAGTTTTCTTAATTTCTCATTCGCCAAACAACGAATTTCGCTTAAATTATTTAAATTGGTCACAACCAATTTCCGATACAAAATTCCAACAATCCCCCAAATGAATGAAAATTAATGCAAATGACTATGCAGACACTAGTAGAGAGATGATGAAAAACACTGCATCAGAGAAGGTAGCTTCTGGCCTTGAACCTCCCTTAGTGAAATACTACCGGACTTATTGGCTAATTGGTGAACGTGATATCTTGAACCACTCAGCCGTGGCGTAAGCCAGACAATAGTACTCACACATTTCTTCTCTAAACCGTTCATGGTTCTCATGATTGTGTCCATTTTGACCCGGACCACTCTTAGTTTCATAAGTGTTTAGAGAATTTTAGTTTCGAACAATTCTCATTGAAGCGGTCTCACTTCACACTTACATAGGTGGCCTCCTATTAAGAGTATTCTGCCCTACTCTACTTGACTTAATCAAGATATAGGAATCATTAAAAGAATATCTTAACCTTCAATCATTCTGCAAAAGGCACTTTAATTATCATAGGAATGAGTAGGAATAATTTCCTAAGTGCTTCATGGAATTTTCATAACTTAGTTGCCACTTTGAACCAAGATCTTGGGATCTCCAGCCAAAAAGGTAGGGTTACCATTACAAAGACTCTTACTTAGTAGGTTTTAATCTCATTCCCCTCGATATGCAGTATTCTTGATCTCTCGGTAAATCTCTTAAAGGTACTAAGAGTTTACACCATTGAGATCGACTGCTTAACGGTATTATATCTACGACTTATACGTCTAGACTTACCATTACATGTGACTTAGTGTCTCATCAAATATAACTAGCTAATGATCGATTGATTTAATAGATACAACATGTCACCACTAAGAAATCCTCTCATGAAACTAAATACTTCTAACTAACTTTATCTAGAGCTTTATAAATTCCAAACAACAATGTTAGACGATTTCTATCACGCACTACACTAGTCTATCACTTTTACTAGTGGATTTCAGAAACATGGGTATTCAATACCATTATTGAAATATTACAATATATTTCAACTTTATGAATATTTTTCAAATATTCCAATTGATCTTGCATATCCAAACAAACGACATATTCTTCTTTTATCATATTTCATCCACTTTAGATTTAGTGTATATCATTCTTATAATTAATATAAGAGTTTTCTACCTTTTCCACCTTCATAGATATATTTCTATGATTATAAGGTATAGAAAAATGTAACTTTTAACATAAGTTACCCCACAATTTCTCAATTAGGAGTGCATGTGCAACTAGTAATATTGTATCCACAAATCTTGAACTTTTTATATAAGTTCGCAAGTATTGATGTTAACCCTCACATTTTTTAGGTTGTACTTGTTAAGAGTTCATCAACTCTTTCGTAATTCAATTCATTTATCAAATAGATAATGTCCATATCGAATGTTTCGTGAAAGTTTAAGTAATTTCAAAATAGTGACCGTCTACCCACAATTTATTTTAATTGGTTCCACGATTGAAATCGAATTCAACAATGAAGAATACTAAACATCTTGATTTACAAGATTTGCAACTTCTCCAAACGTATGCAACATATCACATTTGTGACATTTCACAAAATAGTATTGTTTCATGTTAAATAATATTTATTCACCATATTCAAATTTTGTCATATTTTATGCAAGTACAATTTTGCATAAATCATCTCACTTAATTTCATCAAATTAATTGGGGTTATCATCATTGATATAATTTTCCATATTCCAATAAAAGGAATAATCATGAAAGTTCATATACTTTCAATAACTAGTTGACATTCTTCCAACATTTATACATTTCCAATGGTTAGGAGTAAATTCTCATTTCTGTCAATTCGTTGCCTGAATTGTATTAGTCTCAACAATATTCAATTCATAACAATCAATGTGACGAAATAACAACTTATGTTCCAAACATTTATACATTCATTGTATAAATTTATTCCATTTTAGTCAACACAAGTTTTGACTAGGAATATCAATATCTTGAGGAAATCCATACACTTCCATATTTAGAAATATCATCATTGATCTCAATCTCCATCAATTAAATTAACCAAGACCTAATGGTCAATGGTACAAACCTCGAACTTGTCATATTAGTTCGATAAACTGTCTAAACAATGTTCAATTGAATTTAATCATGTTACACAAATATGCAAATTGGCAAAGTGGAATATAATTATGGACAAATGATTCATTCAAATTCCTTCCACTATATTTACATGCTAATCGCACTTTTAAAAACCAAAATATGCACCTTCATCATGGATGTAAAAGTGTGAAAGTACACAACTTTTCACTCTTGGAAAAGACCAAAACGTATATTCATTATTTTTATGTAATCAGCATGAACAATAATGTTTCCATGGCAGTTATAAAATGAACAGTCATCAAAATCATAAATTAGACAACTTTCCAAAGCAAACGCAAAATCAAATGGTTTCTTCCATGTGCACATAAAGTTCAAGAAAGTTCTCTTTTTAGAACTTTCACATAATTCAACCACTGCCTTTCAAGATTTATAGAATAGAAGCAATGCCCATGTACATAAGAGACACGTAAATTGATTAACAAATGCAAATAATGGCCATTTAAAGAATATACTCATTTTCAGGTTACTGTTATCTCTTCTTTTCCATCACCATGTGTTTCCATAAACTAGGTCATATTCTTAATGATATACATCACATGCAAAAGGTAGGATACTTCTTTTGTCATTTAATATACAAACAAATGAGGTGCCAACAATAAAACTGCCAAAGTTCCCGCAAGAAAATATGCAGTACGAAATGTGAAACCAAAACTTTCATACATATTTCTGACTTGATAAACTTAAACATACACCAGAATATTTAAATCCACCATTTCATACTACATCAAGGTAGACATTTAATTACATATTCTTGGTTTTTGTTTTCACAAAGCAAAAAATCATTCGTATGCATTAATTATATTTTTAGCCACCACTTGCCATTAAAATATAATTTACACCACATGAATCGACGGCCATTAATTTTATTTTCTTGACAAATAATTCATAATTCATATGCACAACAAATACCAAAATTCATCTTAAGATTGTAGGAGATATTACATTAATAATGTGCATATTATATTCATCAAGAAAATGCCATTAATATGCTTGAAGTCAAAATATCATTAGACTTACTGAAATCTAATTTGAGAAGATAAATTAATGAATTACTGACTTCAAATATATAAATATGGATTCATCACTTTCTAATTTTGAAAGCGTGTCATTCTTTAATTCAAACCTTTGCATGAAATCAAAAGAATATTAGTTACTTTTCGAAATCAAAATACTAAATTAGAATGAAATCGGAAAAAGAAAGATGATATGCAAGTGATGCGATCGTCCGAGGTAAGTGTTTGACACTTTGTCCTTAAGATGAATTTGTCCCGCATCGGTGCTAACGATTTCTTGACAATCATCTTCCAAGATACAACGGCCATGTCAAGCCATATGAGCACTCCAAATGACTTAGACCAACGAACTCGAACGAAGTTCCCTCTCTACCATAACTATGATTTTGTTGTAAGAAATAATCACTTCTGCAAAGTGTTTTATGCAAAACTAAATTGTAAAATATGGAATTAAATGATATATAACTATCCATTGAATTATTCTTCTACATAATATTCTAGAAATCGTATAGAATATTGACTTAATTTCTCATTCGCTAAACAACGAATTTCGCTTAAATCATTTAAATTGGTCACAACCAATTTCCGATACAAAATTCCAACAAAATTAAATTCCACATTATACACCTCTAGAGGTAGTTGGGTCTAAACATCGCATTCGAACTTCACTATATTTCACTAAGCATTATAGTTCCGATTGTTTATGTTTTGTACTATAAATGACAATTACAGAGTATGAGCTATGAACTTATTTGTGAGTACCAATATGCTACTTCCTCACCACAATCGACAAAAATTATACTTGTTTTTTTAGATATACTAGTATTGGTCCATGCGATGCATGGAATTTCTAATTTTGAAGGTTTCGTTAGCATTGATATAGAATCTTTATTGCATAGTGTAGAGAGTTTAAATATGAGAGAACATTGAATAATTAAAAGGCATTTGGAGCAACATATTTTGTCAATAATATGAAGACTTATTTTATGTTATTGTGAGATAGAAGAAAAAATATTTCTGTTAAATATAGGCAAAGGAAAATGTTGTAACATGTGATTAAGGGTAAAGGGCAGTAAATTTGTATGTACCTTTGTACATGCAATTATAAGATTTGTTTCTCAGTTTAAGAAGTATCGATCGAAACAAATATCAGTTGTAATTTTCCGTCTATATATAGTCATCCTATCTGCTGAAACTGACTCTATTGACTATTCAAGCACGAAACATTCTATGTACTTGAGCACAAAAACACCATAGTTAGGCCCGTGGAAAGAAATTGGTTTATGTTAAACGAGATTAGTGTGACAAATAGATATTTGGCAGTGAAATGTTAGAAAGAATAAGAAATAATTAAATTGCTTATCCATTATTTATAAAGGATTGATATGGTATAATGTCAACGTCTATAGATGTGGTTGCAGTTTTCTTCACTTATCGTCTGTAGGCAAAAAATTCTAGTGCATTTAACATGACTACAGTTAAGTCTTTGACTGCATTTGAATGGGCTCTGATTAGGTTTGAAATATGAACGTTGTTGCTACAGTCATAGATTTCGAATTTTCATTGGGGGATATTTACGTGATAGAGGTACAAATTGTTGCCCGGTAATGAAGATGGAATTAATAGATGTTTGCATCGTATCCATGGACGACCGTCAATTGGAAGAATGTTATTTACATACATTTGTAAAGTGGCTAGATTCCCTGAAGTTCTAATAGTGCCTTCTTTGTGGACTTCAGTGTGCAACAACATAAGATTATTACATTCATAATCATAGTTGAAGTTTAGAATTGCATAATCATTTGATATAGGAGAAGAGTCATCGTTGATGAGTCGACGTAACAATTTCAATTCCAATTCAAGACTCTAAGGAAAAAAAGACGTAAATTAAATGTAAGAGAATAATATATTATGATGAAAGAATTTTACTTACTGGAGCGTTGATATTTTGTGTTATGTCCATCGTGAATTTTATGAATTCTCTTCCTTGAAAATTATTGGGTCGAACTTCCAAAATTGCACTGCAGAAAATAATATAATTTAGTTTGCAAAAAATGGAAGTAAAATAATAATATTTAAGGTAATGGAATAGAGGTCGATTAATTACTCTTGTGGATTGTGCAGCACCCAATCTCTAATTGTTTGATATTTGACGATAGAGTAGTCTTCTAAAGGATAGTTTGTTGGAGGCTGTCTTTTTTCCTTTAGTTTTCCGTTATTTTGACAATCTTGTAACATCTTCAGTTTGGTGAGATGTCGAGGTATGTGCTGCAATGGGGCTTGTATGAACATGAACATCTTGCTGAAGGGCACCTATAGCAGCTTCCATATTCGATTTCCAATCAGATAATTCGTTCAATATGTTGTTATTTTGTTCGTTGATGTGAGATTGTACTGAATTGAAACTGTCATCGACATAATGTTGCATGTTAGATTGTATGCCTCGGTAATGTTCTTTTTGCCATTGTTGTTGTTTATGGTAATGTTCTTCTTGTCATTGTTGTTGTTTTTGGAAAAACTATTGTTGGTTATCAAGAAGTGTTTGATACTGCATTTCTTGTAGAGCGACGGAAGGAATTTTGATTTTCTTGTATGTATGTAATTGAATATTTTCTAATGTTTTTGAATTAAATTATTAATAAGTGAAGTTGAAGTTATAGTTTATGTACAATGTGAATAAGTAGATTTTTTTTTGGCAAAAGAAGGAAATAAAAAGAAAAGACGCAAGTGCGGAGCGACGGAATGAATTTTGATTTTCATATATGTACATAATTGGAGACTTTCTAATGTTTTTGAATTAAATTATTAATAAGTGAATTTGAAGTTATAGTTTATGTAAAATGTAAATAAGTAGAATTTTTGACAAAAGAAGGAAACAAAAGGAAAATGATCAAGTGTGGAGCGACGGAAGGAATTTTGATTTTCATGTATGTACGTAACTGAATATTTTCTAATGTTTTTGAACTGAATTATTAATAAGTGAAATTAAAGTTATAGTTTATGTAAAATGTAAATAAGTAGAATATTTGGCAAAAAAAGGAAAAAAGAAAAGGGGCAAAAAAGGAAATAAGAAGAAATTCTGATTTTATGTATGTTTGAAATGAAGAAAAAAATTATAAAAAAAAATTACGCTAATTATGTATATTTTTTCTCCTAATTGTGATTTTTAATCTCCTAATTGAGGTAATTAATTATTATTTATTATATTATAAATATGTTAAATCAGGGATACGCAAGGAAAAATGACTTAAATTGAAGATTTGGAAGGGAAAATAACGAATTTTGGCATCGAGAACGACTCCCACCCAGCTAAGCTTGGTGGCCACGACGTGCGCACTGAGTAGACGTTTCTAAATTGGGGTCATGAGCGCAATTATGATAACCGTATCAAAAGTTATGGTCGAAATACTAAAAAAAAAAGCACCAAAATTGCATAAAAATATGACTTCGGGGATCGAATTGTACAAGTGTCAAAAGTTTAAGGACCTAGGGTTGCAATTTTTGAAGGATGAAATTGATAGAAAATGAAGAATATAAAGACTAAAAAGTACAAGATTAAAGTTTAAGGACTTTATGCGCAATTATCCCGAGGACTTAACTGCAAGAAACAAAAAGCAAAAATTTTTTTTTTTTAAATTTGAAGTCTTCGTAGACTTTGGAGCAATTTGCTCCAAACAGTGTGGAGTAGTGGTGGCAAATGAGCCGAGCGGCTCGTCGGCTCGCCCGCTCGACTCGTACTGTTCACGCCCACGAGCCGCTCGGGCTCGTAAAAAAACGAGCCCGAGCACGAGCCGAGCGGGCTCATGGGCTAGACGAGCCGAGCCCGCTCGGCTCGTCACTGTTCACGAGCGGCGAGACGAGCGGCTCGCTGAGCCGCTCGTGAGACGAGCCTGCCCACGAGTCGCTCGGCTCGTGGGCTCGTCTTAGACGAGCCCAGGCAGCCCAAGTAATAAAAAAAATAAAAAATAAAAAATAAAATAAAATAGGCCGCATTTGCGGCCGGTGACCAGAACGGTCACTGGTTCAGTGATCGTTTGGTCACTTTTTTTCAAAAAAATTTTTTTTTTTTTCTACTTTTCTCCAATTCTTCTCCTATAAATACCCAATCCATTACAACATTTTTTTTCCCACCAAACTTTCATTCTATACTCTCTACTCTACAATTTACAATTTACAAATCATTATCAACAATTCTATAATTCTCTTCTACATTTTTTTACATTGTTATCTTCATTTTACAACTCATTTTATACATTAGCCAGTAGTACATAATCGTCATTTCTATATTTCTACATTCTATTTCAACAATTCACAAATGGATCCACGAGCATTTGTTGAAAACTTGTTCGGTATGGAAGGTGAAACACCTGCCCAAAATTAATTTGGGAATGAATTTGCCGGTCTCAACCAACTACCAATTCCAGAAGACATTGACGATTTCAACGTTCGTGAAGCCGATGCCGATCCGATTGATTTGGATGACGTTGATGTTGATCCTAGTGTTCCTATTGATTTGGAACAAGATGAAGAACCTGCACTAAATATTCCCGATGCAAGAGGGAAGAGAAAGGGGAAGAAGCAGGCAAAATGTTGGGACCATTTCAAATTGGTTAACACTGGTCGTGTGATCGATGGAGTTCCAGAAAATAAAGCAGTATGTAAATACTGTCAACAACGACTGGCATGGCAAAAAAAAATTGGAACCACTCACCTCAACCGTCATTACAAAGCATGTGCGGCCAAACATGGGCTTCTTGAACGTGGACAAACGCAACTACAGTTTGGTACTAGTAGACGGTGCTACTACTTCGCCACTTTCTACTATTCGGAGGAGGAAGCACGAAAGGGAATGGTGAAGTTCGTTGCCGCGGCGGAGCTGCCACTAGCAATAGTGGACAACGAACATTTCGTAAACTACGTCAAACAATATCTTCAATCAAGGTACGTTGGGGTAAGTCGAAATACTCTTCGTTCTAATACAATTGAATATTTTCTTAATGCAAAGCGATTATTGATTGGGGATTTAGAAAAATACGGGGGTGTCATATCTTTAATTTCGGATTTATGGGAAGGGATTAATAAGAGAGGTTATATACCGCAATCGCACACTATATAGACCCACTTTGGGTTATGCATAAAAAAATTATTGCTTTTAAAATAGTTGAGTATCCTCATAATGCTAACACTATATTTATTGCAATTATGTTAATAATTAAAGAATATAAATGCGAGAGTAAAATTCGTTCTTTTACTTATGACAATACTTCTGTAAATAAAGTAGTTATCGATAAATTGCATAGAGTACTTCAACCCGATTTTGGTGGTTATTTATTCCATATTCGATGTGTGTGCCATATTTTTAATTTAATTGTACAAGACGGTTTAAAACATGTGAAGGACGAAATTAGTCGAATTAGGAATGCACTTACGTATATCACGATTACACCTAGTAGAAAACAAGCATTTGAAGAATTTTGTGAACAAGCTGGGAACTCTAATACAAAAACTTTTATTACCGACGTAGGTCATAGGTGGAATTCAACTTACTTATTATTAAAATCATGTGAAGGTTTTGAACCGTTTATCACTGAATTTTATAACAATAGGCATATTCGAGACGACATGATGATATCTTAAATGAATCCGATTGAATACGGTTTTTAAAATTAAGAAATTTTTGGAAAGTTTTTATACGTCTACGAATATATTATGCAGTGTTTATTATCCAACTAGTTGCATGGTTCTTGAACGTCTTTATATAACCTGCTAGGCCTTTTAATAGATATCAAAATGACCACGATTTTCATGTCATATATATGCTATGGAATTAAAATTTAGAAAATATTGGGAAGAATTACATATGTTATTTCCTTTAGCATGCGTCATGGACCCCCGATACAATTTATCGGGTACTAAATTTATAATTGACCAAATTTCAAATGCTTTAACTTTTAATATGCCTATTACTTATAAGAATTTGGAACAAACGTTAACTGAAATGTATGAATTATATGCTTCAAGAATAGGTACACAAGTTACTCGTGTACCTACTCCTCATCCCACTAATATAAATGATGACGATATTTGAAGTAATTAATTTATTAGAAAACATAGACTCAATTAGATATGATTCAACTGCATATGCATATGGTTCCTCTAGTAGTAGTAGTATGTCTTCCACTGCATGTACTCAAACTTCGAGTAGCAGTCCAAATGCGTTGCCATCTGAATTAATTGATTACTTTCGTTATACTATGCCTAGTAACAAAGCAGTTAAGAAAAGTTCAGAAGATGTAATCGAATTCTGGCGAAATAATGAACGTCGATGGCCAATTGTTTCTGCAATTGCAAAAGATCTACTAACACCTCCGGTTAGCACTGTAGCTTCGGAGTCTGCTTTTAGTGCAGGGAAGAGAGTTCTCTCTGAAATTCGAAGTCGACTAAAAGAAGATATTTTGGAAGCGTTAATGTGCGTGAAGGATTAAGAAGACGCTAATTATCGAATTCAACATAAATAAGCCGAAATTGCATGTAATCAAGTAAGTGATATTTAATTTCAATACATTCATTACAAAATTTTATTTTCATACATTTATAATTTTTTAAAAAAAATTGTACACGTAAAAAGTTTTTCGTGTACAATTTTAACTCCGCCTACACGAAATTGAAGTAGCCGGTCCCAAGCCCGGATAAAGGAGGAGGGTTTATCTTTTTTTTTTTTTTAAATAAATGTATATTTACTATTTTAAAAATTATAAATGTTTTGACGAGTCTCGATAAATGTTTTGGAAAATATATATTTAAAAAAAATAGAAAAAATAGACTTGTAGTAGTAGCGTTATTTATTTATTTAAAAAAAAAAAAAAGGCGAGCCGAGCTTAAGCTCGGCTCGCCGAGCGCGGGCGCGAGCCGAGCTCGCCCAAACGGCAACGAGCTCGTTGCCGACGAGCCACGAGCTCGGCTCGTGCGAGCTCGTTCGTCAATGGGCCGAGCCGGCTCGGCTCGGCCCATTGCCACCACTAGTGTGGAGCAAAGTTTTTTTTTTTTTTTTTTTTGCAAAGTAGATAGATTTTTTTTGGTTCCTCTGCAGTATATCAATAACTACAACAAATAAAACTAAAAATTCATTCTAAACAAATACAAATAGAAATTCATACTCAAAATTTCAAAACTCTCACCTGATAAATATATAGATGCAGATACACATATATACCTAGAAAACATTAGAATATACCAAACTCATACATATATGAAAATCATAATAATTTTAAGCTGGAAAACAAAAAATACAGCAGGAACTTACATTTATTCTAACTGACTCGCGTCGTTCAGTCTCAATTATTTTTTTTCTTTTTTACATTTACGACTTAAAAATGAATTATTTTTTTCTATCTCAATAAAATATCAAAATAACCCAAAAATTCATATTGAAATAATTTTTTCCATTTAAAATTCTTTTTAGATATTTTCTTTTTATGATAAAAATTTAATTTTACACTTATCGTATTTAACATTGCCGATTTTTTACTAAAATTTAAATTTACACTTGTCGTATTCAATTATGAGGCTATGTGCAACATATATGATTAATATTTATGTACATATACCCATTAATATTGACTTTACATCCCTATCCTAAAAGGAGGCCAAAATGCAAACAACAACTTCTTGTACACGTTTTGTCTCCACAAACATCAAATTCAAATTTGTTATGTCAATTCTCCACCGCCTTCAATCATGTTAATTATGTTTATTTTTCTCCTAATTGTGATTTTTAATCTCCTAATTGAGATAAGTAATTATTGTTTATTATATTTTAATTGTGTTACATCAGCGTGCGCGTCGAATAGAAGTTTCCGAATTGGGGTCATGAGCGCGATTTTGATAACCGTATCAAAAGTTATGGTCGAAATACTAAAAAAATGACCAAAGTTGCACAAAAATATGATTTCTGGGATCGAATTGTACAAGTGTCAAAAGTTTAAGGACCTAGGGTTGCAATTTTTAATGATGAAATTGATAGAAAGTGGAAAATATAAGGACTAAAAAGTAAAAGATGAAAGTTTAAGGATTTTATGTGCAATTACCCCAAGGACTTTACTGCAAGAAACCAAAAAAAAAAAATTAAAAATTTGAAGTCTCCATAGAGTGCGAAGCACCTGTTTGGAGCAAATTGCTCCAAAGTTTTTGGAGCAATTGCTCCGCACAGTGCGGAGCAAATGATTTTTATTTTTTTTTTTGCTTCTCTTTCTTTCCAAAGTAGATAGATTTTTTTGGTTCCTTTGCAGTATATCAATAACTACAACAAATAAAATTAAAAATTCATACTAAACAAATGCAAAAAAAAAATCCATACTCAAAAATTCAAAACTCTCGCCTGAGAAATATATAAATGCAGATACACATATATACCTGGAAAATATTAGAATATACCAAATCCATACATACATGAAAATTATAATAATTTTGATCTGGAAAAAAAAAACACAGCAGGAACTTACATTTATTCTAACTGACTCGCATCGTTCAGTCTCAAATTCCGTTTCTTCTCTTTGATTTCTGGGTTGATAAAGTTAATAATTTATTTGATGGTTGAAATGAAATTAGATACTGTCTTCTTGCAAATGAAATAAGATATTGGCTTATTGCAATTAGTTTTAATATATTTGCATGTATATCTTGGCAAGTCGGTTTAATCAAAATTAAAAAGTCAATTTTATATATGCATGTAATACACATGATAATTTATAGTTGGTTGATAATCACTACGACACCTTAGCATGGAAAAAACACGATATTTTATAGTCAGTTGGATTGTACAGAAACCAATTGTACTTTAAAAAAATTAGTTATATTATAAAGTAAAAACTCACATTAAAAAAAAAAAAAAGAACAGTGATGCTCCGCACAGTGTTGAGCATTCACTCCGTATAGTGCGGAGTGTCAACTCAACAATTGTAGGCATGCGGAAGGAAGAAGTCCAAATCACCCTTGAACCTTATATGAATAGTAGAGGATGGATAGGGATGAATTGAGATTTTAAAAAGATCCAAAAAATCAACAGTAAATAATGGGGGATAAAATGGAAAAAAATTAATTAGTGGGGGATATAATGGGAATTGAAAATGCTTCAAAATGAACAGTAATCGGTGGATTGGCTCTTGCAGGGTGGGGGTAATTGGAGAAACTAAAATGCTTCAAAAATGAACAGTAGTCATCAGGTGGGGGGTAATTATGGAAACCAAAAGTCAACAAATGTGGGTGAAGATATTCTAACAATTTCAGCCAACGACAATATATTTGGCAATATATTTCTTTTTATAAACAAGTATGTTATGTAATTTAAATTTAGTTTAATTTTGTATTTATAATGAAAATAATGAATATTATATTTTGGCAACGTGAAATTGGGTAGACGGGAGTGAATTCTTTCGAGATTATTTTTTTATAGTATAAAAGAATTTTAATGATTTTGTGTTTAATTAAATAAAGAATTAAAAACAAAACATAAATAAAAAGCAAGTAAAATAATGCGTCGTTGAACATTATTTATGAACATGAAAATAGTATAGTATATAGTAGGAAAGATCACAATAAAAAAAAAAAAAAAAACTCCCCTGAGAGTTTGAACAAACTCTCCAAACTGTTTGGAGAGTTTGCCTTGCTCCAAAGTCTACGGAGCAAATGCTCGGTAGATTTCGAAGCAAATGTAAAGCAAATGCTCCAAAGTCTACGGAGCAATCAATTTTGATTTTTTCTTCTCTATTTTTTAGTCAACAATTGTGGGTGAGGAAGAAGACTATATTACCCTTTTGTTTACCCTTTTGTTTTGAGAAAAATGTTTCACAAATGAACAGTTAATAATGAGGATAAAATGGGAAACAAATTAATTGGTGGAGATAAAATGAGAATGTAAAATGATTCAAAAATGAATAGTATTCGATGGATTGGCTCTTTTATTATAGTAGGGATATGGATATGCACCTAGCATGTTCTTGCATTGATATGGACAAAAACTTGGAGACTTTTGTGGATTGTACAAATTATAATTTTACTTTCATTAAGATCTATGACGTTATTATAGGTTGTTATCCTAGTAATTTGCTATATGTGGAGAAGTTTAGGATTTCTTGACTCTGTATATCTTTTTTTTTTTTTTCACATCAACTTGACAAAATCCTTATCAAATTGCATTCAGAAGTTTGCATAGAATTATTTATTTATTTATTTTGGTAAAATTTCATAATTAAGAAGTTAAGTATCGCCTATTTCAAAACTAAGAACAAATGTTTCAAATTTCAAAAATCAGATACTAATTAAAATTTATTTATGATTTAATTACTTAATTATATATTTTATTAATTAAATATATTAAGGTCACAAATTTATAAAATTTGATCACAAATTAACGATTTAATTAGTTACAATTATTTTTCGGCCACAATTCAAAAATTTTATGTCAAAATTGTTTTATTGTCACAATTCAAAAATTTTATAGGTCACAATTTGTTCATCAATCACAAATCAAAAATTTATATGTCACAATTTGTTTATCACAAATAACAACTAATCAGACAGTCACAATTTTTCAATCTTAAATCTTATGTCACAAATTATCTTACGATCACAATTCAAAAATTTTATAGGTCACAATTTATTCATCGGTCACCAAAAAAAAAAAAAATTTATATGCTACAATTTTTTTATCGGTCACAAATATTATAAGTCACAATTTATCAGATAGTCACAAATTTTCAAATTATCGACACAAATTAACAATTTTTTAGGTCACACATTATTTTTTGATCATAATTTATCTTTTTCATTGATCACATATTATTTATTGGTCATAGATTAACCAATTTAATGGTCACAATCAACCAAATAATTTGTGATCCCAACCAATACTTGTGAGCACCACCTAGCCACTCCCTCCAACAGCACCATCACAATCACCGTCGCTGTGAGAACCACCATCACCACCTATCAACCACCATTTTCAAATAAACTCTCGTTGTCGCCACTAGATCTACCACCCCTAAATCCAACAAAAATCACCGCAATCGTCGATCCACCACCAACGTCATCGACAGTGTTAGATCCACCATCACACCACCTCACCAATGGCTAGAATGCACCACCATCACCTCGAACAAAAAAACACCCGAATGCGCAAACACACCCCCTAAAAAACACCACAATGGGGTGGATCCACAACAGATCCGCCCACACCAACACAACCTACAAACTACAAACATCACTGGCGCTCACCACAAACTACAAATCACAACCCACAATATTGGTTTGACATTGCCGATCAACATAGACCCCGCGTCGTGCATATCGAGTTGCGGCGCTACGGAGTGATGGGTTGCAGTAGCGGCGCTGCTGCTTTGGAACGACGCCACTCGATGGTCGCAACTGTTGCGACGACAGTGATGGCACTTCGATGTGCTCGATGGTGGCGTCTTGAACGCAGCAGTAGTGGTGTTTTCGCAACTCTTGCGACGACAGTAGGGGCGCTTCACACCAGTGGCGACAACTATGACGTTTTCGTGATAAGAGCAGATAGGCGCAGCGACGGGTAGGGAAAGAGAGAGATGCATGAGAGAGAGAGGAGTAATTGGAGATTGAGATGAATTTTGGTGGTATTCATAATATGAAATATTTGAATTAATATCTGATTTTTGTATAAATAAACTTTATATCTGATTTTTGAAATTGCATCTTAAAAATTCTTGTTTGATGTAATTATCACTTTTTTTTTTTTTTTTTTGGAACTATCTACTAAAATGTTGGAAATGCCCTAAAGGAAGTAAAGGCCCGACAGGGAAACAGACCAAGGTGGCAGAACAGAAGGAGCTTATTGGGCTCAAATAGTTTGGCCACACAAATTGGTGAAGAAAAACAGCACCCTATAGGCAACAACAGAGGCCTGCTAAACCAGCTTGCGTTTTTCTAAGTTTATGAAAGTTCCTTTTTTCTTTTTCTTTTTGGTTAACTTATATCAAAAAAAGTAATTTTATTAGTATTATGTTCTTTTATAATTAGAATTTAGTTATTTATTTATAAGTGACAGTCCTTTTTTTATACTACCTTTGTTCCATAAAAATAGCCATTTTTTCCATTTTCATCAGTTCCAAATTATAGTCTTATTGTAGTTAATATATTAATTTTCTAATACATTCTTATTTAATGTACTTTGTTATCATAAATATAAATCATTTCATTATTCAATTGCAGTTGGAACAATAGATTAAAAATCAAAAACTTTCATCTTCCATAACATTTATTCATTTGTATTTGGAGTGTAAAAACAAGTTGCATTCTTGTTAGATGACTTTACAATATTAATTACTTTGATTATTACATTAAACAATTATTAGTACCAAGAATAATAGAATTACCTTGAACATTTCATTGCCTAATTTATGACCACAGAACTGGAAAAACTCGACAAATCGAACGATTAACAAGGAACCAGTTTTAACGAATTTTCCGATTCTTTTGACAAAAAAATTGTAGTGGTGGAATGGGTATCTCACTTCCCTTATTTACCCAATGCTCATAGATTGCTGAAAATCCAAAACAAAAAAAGCAAGAAGTAGTGCCAAAAAGACAAAAAAAAAAAGGTTGAAATGTAGAAAGTTCAAAGATAACAGTTAAACAGTGGAGCAACAACGGCGCCTCGTCTATATGGAGCAACAAATGGCAGCCTCTTCAACAATGGAGCAAGCGAAGCGGCTGGTTACTAAGGATATGATGGTGGAAAGTCATATTTGTATATAGGGACTTGGGCTTAAATTTTGCTTTACAATTTACGCAAGGAAAATTACATTAATAAGACACAAAGTATGATCTATTTCAAATTTAAGAAATAAGGTTTACATTCATCCAAACTGGGGTTAGAAACATAGTTTAAGTAGTATTAATGTGGCATTAAATGATATTTGAAATTAAATAAGTCATTTATTTTCACATTTCATTTAACCTAACATTTAGAGACATCTAAACTGTGTTTGTAACCCCACTGGAGATAAATAACATTACTCCAAGTTTTTGGTCACACATTATTTATTGGTCATAATTTATCTATTTTATTAATCACGTATTGTTTATTAATCACACACCAACCAATTTATTGGTTACAATCAACAGAACAATTTGTAACCATCACCACCTGACCATTGCCTCTAATAGCACCACCGCCAATACCACTGCAATGACGATAGCCAACACCACCCCCGAATACCATCGTCATCGTCGTCGTCGCCTGTACCAACCAACACCACCACATCCTCAAATCCATTACCGTCAACACCATTGCAACCACCATCTAGACTCCACCACCTTCGACCACAATTGGCTGCACCTAACATTTACACCGTCCTTACCACTGCCAAACACCTCGACTGCACCACTACACCATTTCTACCACTATATCTCCACCACCGTCGAACACCATCGCCCGTACCACCATGACCATCCAAATAAATTAACACACTTTCTTCAACACATACCACGACCTCGCACCACACACCACCACCACCACCACTGCACAACGCACACCACCACCCACAGCACATCACAACCACAACACACACCACCACCACTGCACACTACACATCGCACACCACCTCGCGCCGCACACAGCATCGCCATCAAACACCACCGCCAGAGCTACCCCCATCAACTCATGACAATCGGTCAACACCACTACACACTAACTAGAGCCAACATCACACCACCAACACCACCACACACAGCACTACACTCCACTCCACCACCTCACATAGCACCATACCCAACCACTGGTCAACGCCACTACACAACCACCATCGCATCGTACACCACCACTGTACATCACCACCGAACACAGCACCACACCATGCCACATAACTGCACCCAACAACTGCACACAGCACCACCGAACCCAACCACCACTCTACCGCACCATTGTACCCAACCAACGCACGCCGCATCGTACACGTCCCCCATCATCGCAATCGCAAAACCAACACACCATCACCACCACCGCACCACAGAATCACCACTGAACCGTCTATCACATAACTACTCAAAAAAAAAAAAAAAAAGAAGAATGGATTTGGGCCGTGTGCAACGGCGATGCGCCGTCGCTGTAATGCAGTGATGAGTCGTCGAAGTGAGCGCATTGAGACTCATCGGAGTAGGTTCAAATGAAGCAACGGGGAGATGAATTTTTTTCAAAATGAATTAGGGTTTGTCGGGATGGGTAAAGTGAAGGTAGTACATTAATTTAATTTAATATTATATTATTAATATTAAAAATTAAATTATTATTTGATTTTTGAACAAAAACCTAAATTAATTATACATAATTTTAATAGAATACATATTGTTAAGTTGGAAAAAATGAATATGCGTGAATATATGAATTATTTATTTAATTATTTTAATTTTCGGTTCAATCCTGTTTCGAACCTTTAACCTAGACCATGTCCTTTTTTCGGGTCGATGTTTAGGTCGATTTTCAAATAGTTGGTTTCAACTATATTAAGCCCTTGTTTGCTATTTTACACGTAAATTCAAAATTTTTCCTCACTTTTTAACCATACATTTTTCAAAAATTCACTATTTAAAATAATGTTTTTCCAAAAGAATGACCACCAAACATGGGGTTAACTTGATTTTTTTTTTTTTTAAATTTGTATGAAAAAAGAACCATGACTATTTTTGTGGAACAGAGGTAGTATTAGAATTCGAGTAAATTGTAAAAATAAATTATAATGAAATAAATATTTGTATGTACAGTTGAACTTAATCACAACAACGACATTATGGTGCTTTCATACGACAAAGTAACAAAATAACAAAATACTATTTTCCACTATTTTTTCTTTCTTGAATTGGAATATCAAATAGAGTTAACAATTAAATATAGGGTGCTTGGATGTTGAATCTTGGGGGGCATCTTTTCTCATGATCCTCATTTGACCGATAAGCTGCAAAATAACTACTCAGTCAATCGAAACTTTTTGATGTTTGAATTAGGTGAAATCGGAAGAAAAATATCTGGAGAATGAATTGGCTGCCCTTGTGTTGCTTATCTACGAAATTGGTCGGAATTCGAAATGACGGCACAACACAAACCGTCATAACTTTGGAAGCTCTGCTTTATTGTAGATTTACTCTGATTTCGTTCTGAACCTCCACTTGAAAGTTTGGTAAACCAAACTGCCTGAGTTCTATAGCCAGTGTTGCTTTCGTTAACTCCATTATTGATTCGATGTCACTTATAATTGTTGCGTTCTCAGTAAAATCTTACATCGATTAGATAAGACATTTTTTTACTATAAGGCATCACAAATTAAGCGTGGGGCCAAAATTATTAAGACTTGAGTGCAAGACTTGGCCAAATAAATGCTGGAGGAGACAATAACATCACATTCACATAAAAACCACGAGTACAGAAAAATGTTGACAGAATTTGAAAGGTCAAGACCGACATGTATTAGAGTCAAGATACAAGAAATTTAAACAACAGAAAACCAAAAACTACAAGAAAGTAAATGAACACAAGAGATTTTTCGGCCGAAGCCCCAAAGGTTCGGTATACACCTAATCCCATGTTGAGCATCCACAAAAGGATAATGCTCGGTTGCACTATACTGCCTTCAAACTGGCAACGAAGGTTACAAGGAGGTTAAACAACTAAAAGAATACAAATTAGAGACTTATCTCTTCAAGGATTCAACAGATCTTGGTTGAATCACACAAGAATCATCAGATCTGACCACCAACATATACCGGTTACAGAATCCAACAATAAACCAATTTCACTCTAAGAAATCAAGTATTCTAACTCTAATCCTTGTAAATCATGAAAGAGAACCAAGGAATTTACAATGAATAAATCAGACGCAAACCCTAGATCTAGAACTCTCTCAAACCCTAATCCTTTTAATCGCGAGAAGAAGGAATGAATGATATGAACAGTCGAATCCAGCCTATATATCTCAGTCCAGATTTCATCCAACGGTCGAAGTGAAGACAGGTGTCAGCAAATCATCAAGTCAGCTTATAAGTAAAACCGTGTTTAACAAAATGCGACTTTGGTGAAATATAAGGTAGCAACATAAGTCAGGGTTCGAATCTCCAACGGAATTTATATTGATGTTAACGTGAGAGCACATGATTGACCTTTTTTTTTTCCCTCTCTATCTATCTTCCAATGATTTTAAGCAATGTATTTTTTTTTTCAAAATTTTCTCCATCTTGAATTTACGTACAAAATATTTTATTGTAAAAATGTAATTAAAAATAAATTAAAGAAAAAAAGAGTTCAAACTAATGTCGGACAAACGGAGCAAAAGGGACGCGTTTCTTGCAAATGCAGGAAACAACACAGGTGGACAAACGTAAGCAACTTGTTCAATTGAAAGAACGTGTACTCTTCTACCTCTGGCAAAGTCCAGAGAAAAACACATACAGACCAATTTCAAACAATAATATTATATGTACATTATTTTTTACATTGTATCACGTGATAATATACAATTGAATAGTTTTTAAAAAATAACATTTTCACTGATCAAATCTTGCTAACATGATATCAAGTATGATGTAAAAATGTGACCTACGAGTTGTTTTATCCAATTTCAAGATTTGCTGTCCGAAATCCTGAGGCGAGTCATGCACCTCACATTCCTCTTCTCTCATTCTGACATGTGTCTTCTTACCACTATCCATATTATCACCTCCATTCTCTTATAATTCGCCCTTGCTAAGCTAACTAAACTGCGGCAATGCCATTATAATTTTAAAATTATTGCTTTTTTTTAATTTTTTTTTAAATATATTAGACTCTCCCAGTTGCCACGTGTGACTGCCTTCGAACCGAAAGTGGTTTTTAATTTTTTATGTAATGATTCAAGATAATGCTCAAGGAAATATAGCAAAATCCTCCACGTCCCAAGTGCTTCTTCGATCACTCTCTTTTTCTTGTCGTTGACACCATCACCCTCGTAAACCTCTTGTAACACATCATTTTCAAATTTCCTCTTACTCTATCTATACACCTGCATTCTAGTACTCCTTGTGCAATCACTTCAAATCTAGTTTATTTTATTTATTTATATTTTTTCTCTTTTAATTTTATTGGTGTCACTTTGTGCATGGCCATATAAGAGTAGAGGAAGACGTATGAACAAGTAGGGGAGGGGATAAATTTTTTTAGTGTTTTCTATTTTTCCTTTTATTTTTATTAAAAACTCTGAATGCGAGTTGCAACATAATTGTCCAATAGCTACCCGAGTACCGATTCTCACAAAATAGGAGTTGAGAATTGGCAAATAAAAAGAAAACAAGGAAAAATGGCAATCTTGTCAAATTTCTATTTCACAAAAACTATTTTTTTGTTATGACATATTGGTAAATGTATTCACATCACAGTTTTTAATAATTAGACTGCATTTTAATTGTATGAAAGATCCATAACCTTTGTAAATTATCACATTTATGTTTCAAACTTTTTCATTGCATTTGTATTTTTAAATTAATATAAATTATCGTTGATTAAGGTTTCTTTCCAAAATTTTCTTTAAAATAGAGTAAAAAGACTCATTTTGTCCATTTTATTTTTGAATAAGGAAAATAAATAATATTGCAAAAATGCGTTAGATATTTGACCCTCATCTTAAAGAGCGTTAACAATATTTTTGGATGAAAACTATGATTAAGAAAAAGATTCTTTGAATGATGAAATTTTAAAAAATAAGAATGTGATGAAAAAAGTTAAGAATATAAATGTAATAATGAATAAAAATTAATAATCTTTAATGTAATTAAAATATGGTGTATTTATAAAAAAATATTGGGATGATTATAACCGCCATAAATATATTCAAACCACGTTTTTTATAATTGTAGAACATTTTAATTACATAAAGTCCCATAATCTTTACTTATTGTTTTAGTTACCTCCTCAAATTTTCATTACATTTCACATAGTCCCTGATTATATTTTAAGAGAGAGCCAAAAAAAAACTTATTTAACCTTCTTGTTTTTAAGTAATTGTATATTTATCTCTCATCTTAAAGAACCTAACAAATGTTGACAAAAAATCGTAATTAAAGACTATATATTAATTAATAAAATGTTAAATAGAAGAATGTGATAAAAAGTTAAGCACATAAGTGGAATAATTAATAAAGATTAAGAATATTTTGCCTCTGTTTGGTAAAAGTTCAAATTCAAATTTTGAATTTAATTTTAATAACATTTTATGGGATTCATAACTTTTTATCAACACAAAGCTGGTTTTGGCCCCAAGGCTACCTAGGCGGTGGACTTGGGCCTTAATTTGTGAGGGGCCTCTAGAAAAATTAAAAGCCCAAATGATTGTTTTATGTACAAAAAAAATGGGAAAAATTTAGTTTTCAGATATTTTCTTTGGCCTATTTCAAAAATGACAAAACATCTTTCACTTTTCTAAAATCAGAGAATTTGACATATATATACACATACATATAAATATTTATTTATATATATATAAATATATAAAAAGATATAAATAAATAAATAAAATTAATCCACCCACCCACCCACCCACCCCACCCCTTCGACGACCTCTCCGACGATCGTTCCGGCGACTGTTCAGATTCCGGCGATTGTCCGGCGACCGTTCCGGCGACTGCTCCGATTCCTCTAACCGTTTCCAACGACTGCTCCAGTTTCGATGACTCAGAGCACAAGTCACAGTTCAGGTCACAGCCCAGGTCACAACTCCCAGTCTAGGTCACAACTTAGGTCACACCATTAAAATCACAAATTCGCATGAGGAAATCAAATTTACACTCAAAACCCGCCACTTGCGACCACCTTCACACGATGGTTAACGACGCCACCACCACCACAAACACCATCATCCCCATCACCCGTCAACCACTACAACAACAGCACCACCGCCACAAACACCACAACGTCGCCACCAACAAACCGCCACGAACAGAACCCGCCACCACTTCACCCAACAAAACCCCCCAAACACTCGACAAAAACCCCCAGATCCACCACCTCACACCACCACACCAAAATATGGAAACCACCACAAAAACCCCGAGATCCACCATTTCATAAGGGCAGCAGTGTCGACGTCGCAGCAGCATCGCGACGCTGCTGCGATTTACAAAATCGCCGGAGAAGAAGGGGAGGAGGAGGAGAGGGAGGGGAGGAGAGGAGAAGGGGAGGAGAGCATCACCGGCGCCGGCGTCGCCGCCACCAGACAGGCACCACGGAGAGAAACGGGGGAGAGAGCGGCGATAGAGGGGGAGAGAAATGACGAGAAGTTAGGTTTTATCATTTTAGGGGTGGGGTGGGGTGGGGTGGGGTGTTTATAATTTGATTTTCAAAATATTTTTATTAATATTTAATTAAATGTAAAAAATCTGTATCTATACATTAAAATATCTGATTTTTGAAACTTAAAACACCAAATCTGATTTTGGAAATTGAATTTTCAAATGTAGGGCTCCATGTAATTTCCACGAAAAAATTATGGAATTTTGCCATGCCACTCTTAATTAAACTCCTCTTCCACTCTTAATTAAACTCCTCTTTAAAAGTTAAATGACGAACTAATCCAAGTGAAAAGTATAATTAAACTCCTCTTTAAAAGTTAAATAACGAACTAAACCAAGCGAAAAGTACATGAAAAAGGGACTTATCAAGTTCAGCTATTACAAGAAAAATAACTTTTTGCGATTGGCAATATTTGTTGTCAAATGTCTTTTGCAACGTTCGACCCTAATGGATTCTAAAGAAATTGCTACGCTTGTTAAAATAAAAAAAAATGGCGGCTTCATAATAATTTGTTGTCTTGGGCATCAAAATTTTTAGGATTTGACCCTGAAACCACACATTTTATCAACTGTTATCAAAATCTATTAAAAGTCTAATTTTAATTCCACCAACCATGGACTTAATGATAAAACGCAATATGAATAAAATGGCATGAATAGTTACACTATGGCGCAAATGTGAAAATTATGTTCCAGAAAATCCCATAAGAATAATGTTATTTTCAATTGCCCACTATCGTAATCGCTCTATATAATATATATGTGATAGTTAATTATTTGATGCATAAGACAATAAAAAATTACTACATGAATGCGTTAAATTATTAAGTATGTCGCGTAAAGCGATTAAAACAGTGATCCATTGCAGATTGCGTTACTTATTCCATAATCCCTCACCTTCTATTTAAACCACAATCAGAAAAGGCAAGTACAGAGACATGTGGTCTATGTGAACACGCCAATCAAAACACACAATTATACGTCGCTCCAATTCAAAGCCTTTAACCCCTCTACGTTATCATCCCGTTCCCCTTTCGAGCCACCGTCCATGGCGGCCGGACTTTCAGTCGCTGGTTGTTCTTCGAGAACCATTCTTTTCAAGCACAGCCCATTTCTAGGCCCGAAGCCCACTAAACTCTTCTTTCCCTCCATTCACAGTGTTGATAAGATTTTGAGGTGTAAAAAGAGGAATAACTTGACTGTTTGTTTTGTGCTGGAGGATGAGAAATTTGATACGAGTAGAGAATTGGAGAGAAACCCAACTGCAGAGGAGATTGAGAGAGATTTATCTGCGGCCCGGTTGGCTGAGAAATTGGCTAAGAAGAAGTCAGAGAGATTTACTTATCTTGTTGCTGCAGTTATGTCCAGTTTTGGGATCACTTCTATGGCTATCATGGCTGTTTATTACAGGTTTTCTTGGCAAATGGAGGTAAAATTCTCTTCTTTCTTCTAAAAATCACGCCTCGTGAGGTGGATTATGCAGTAATGAATGGTATTAAATTGGATTTTTCATCCTATCAATTCTTTTCTTTTAAAATATATTGGCCAATAATGTAAGATCGGAATTGAATTTGTTGTTGTGTAGGGTGGAGAGATGCCTTTTGCAGAAATGTTTGGTACATTTGCTTTATCTGTGGGGGCTGCTGTAAGTTCCACGGCTTCAAAATCAACAATTTTAGAATTGCAGAATTTTTCAGTAATGAAATTTGTGGTGTAATTGAATTTCAGGTAGGTATGGAATTTTGGGCAAGATGGGCTCATAGAGCTCTATGGCACGCATCCTTGTGGCACATGCACGAGGTTTGTTCTTCCGACTACGAAGAATAATATACTAATCTTTAATTTGTTATTTCAAAAAAAAAAAAAGAGTCAAGCAGAAGTGTGATTTCGAGATTATTTTTGATGTAATGATTTGAGTACTGATACTGGTTCTTCCAAATTTTATATTAGCAATTTATTGTTTTCTTTTTTCATAATTGCAGTCGCACCATAAACCAAGAGAAGGCCCTTTCGAGCTCAACGATATTTTTGCCATAATCAATGCCGTTCCGGCCATAACCCTCCTCTCGTATGGCTTCTTCCATAAAGGCCTCGTTCCTGGCCTCTGCTTCGGAGCTGTAAGTCTTTTTCCTTACATGATTGTAATTCTTTTTTCTTTTCAAGTACAAGTAATTAGAGTTCTGCATAGAAATATTTCTTTATGAAGGAGAAATATACAATTCATCGTCACATTCCAGGCTCGACTATGCTTGGACCGTGTCAAAATATGTGCAGGGTTGTCCGTGGTCGGTCCATTTTAGACCTTTAATTTTAGGTTTTTAAACCGGTCCAATTATAGACTAAAAATAAAAAATTATAAGCGGTAGAAATTATTTAAGAACTTAATTCATCCCAAAACCAGCCAATTCGCAACCTAAGTGGGCAAGTTCTTGCCAGAATTTCCATTGATTTAACTATTTTACTGTAGACTTGACTCTGATTTGATCTTGTTTCGACCTTTTAATTCTTATAATCGTTTATCTTTTTGGTGTGAATTTTTAATTTTTTTGCAGGGTCTTGGAATTACGATGTTTGGCATGGCCTACATGTTTGTACATGATGGTCTTGTTCACAAGAGATTCCCAGTGGGGCCCATTGAAAAGGTGCCATATTTTAGAAGAGTGGCTTCAGCTCATCAAGTATGATAGTGTGAACTTGTACATTATAATTTATACTAGGATACAAGTGATATGATCTGCTTATACTGCCATGATCTAATTTGATTTCAGCTTCATCACTCAGACAAGTTCAAAGGTGTCCCGTATGGGCTGTTCCTAGGACCTAAGGTAGTCCAAAATCCCTTTCTTTCTCTACGTGCGCATCTATATATCAATATAGATAACGTATCGTTTGAAGTATCGCTTTTAAAATTCGACTAGTTGTTTGAATAATAAGTAAGAGTAATTTATCTACTAGCAGTGGTATTCAATAGCAATATAGGTGTAATGTGGACCGCACTTTCACCTACTACTAAACACTGTACTGTTAAACATCGTTTTTGCAAGAGTAGTCTCCGTGTAGTATGGACTTCAATATCACCTAAAGTATTGTTGAATATCGTTACTGTCACCTGACTGTGTCGAATACTATTACTGCTAGATAATATTATTTTATAAGCAAATCAAATTGTTCATTTGTGCTTTTAAAGTATACCTTCTTGAAGAGTTGTCCAAATTCGTATATGGTCATTATTGTTTTTATATTTAAGAAATGAAGTATCAACATTGGCTTTTTTTCGTCATGTGTATAATTTGTTTACTATCATGGAATTTAAACTTGGTGTCGATGCAGGAACTTGAAGAAGTTGGAGGACTTGAAGAATTGGAAAAGGAAATTAGCAGAAGAATTAAAATTTCTAAGAATCAATGATGTTTTGTGGGACATAATTTGAGTTCTTGTTATTTGTTAGAAAGAAGAAAAATTATGAGAAATTAATGAAATTGTTTTGATCTCACTCTTCTGCTTACACTGGAGAGAGAGAGAGAGAGAGAGAGAGAGAGAGAGAGAGAGAGAGAGAGAGAGAGTTATAAATATTGAAAGAAAAAATCAGCTACGTTTGTAAAGACAAGAAGACATTAAATCATTAATAAATGATTTTCGATTTAGTACGCTAAAATGTCACTTTTGCTTTGATTAATGTCAAAACATTCAAAGTCGTACGTTTTGTTGTGCTGAAAATAAATTAGATAGATAAATAATTTAAACTCGAAATATTACAATAAATCGTGTTTGACTTAGTTAAAGCTATACTTGATTTGTAATGATTAAACGTAGAATTTTATCCTTGCACGACAATTTTACCTAATTTTTTGCGTCAATGAACAAAATTTGGGTCTTATCCTACTTGTAATGTTTACTCAAATTTTTAGGTCACTGATCAAGTAAAAAAATTTTAAACAACATGTTATCATGTAAGTTTGTCAATAATCGAACTTATAAAATGCTATCACTTGAAAAATTTCATACAATTAGAACAGTGTCAATCGATTATCCACGACAGTGCTAAAAATTGCTTTTATAAGATTTTTAGTTCAAAACAAATAAGTTGATACGAAACATTGTCCCAATAGAAATATCCAAATGTCCATATGACATCTCTCTTGAATGCTCGAACAAGTTGTTTGTTGACATCTTGTTAGGGAGCATTAATAGCCTTTATTTTTCAAAATAATGCCTCCAAAATTGGATTTCAATTTCCCGTAGAATTCGAACAAGCAACTCTCGTACGCCATACAGGTTCCAGCAATGCGTTTTAGCGTTTGAAAGTTAGCACTAACGTGCGCTAAAACGCGTTGGCCACATGCCGGCGTTTTTGTCTGTTTCAATGGCCGGCAATGTTCTAAAAGCACAACAAAGTGAATTTGTAGGTGGTGTGGGTGGGAGTGTGGGTCTTATAGAGGTGTTAAGTATGGGTGCCGGCTCGTGCGCAAGGCGGCTGTGGGGTGCAAGTTGATTAGCAAAATACTCGTGCGAGTAGCTCGTCACCTCAAAAGCTGGCTCGTAAAATTGTGAAAAATAAAAAATAAATTGACGAGTAACGAATTGTTTGCCTCACCCTTTGAAGGAGCAAGATAGTGGTGCGAGCCTAGTCGAACCTAACGGTTGACGAGTCAAGTAATTCGGATTGACCCATTTAACGCACTTTAATAAAGAGAATTCTAATATCAATTGCTTAATATGTATATTAGTAGGCACGTATGAAATTACGTGTATAAAGTTGTGTAAAATATACGTAAATTATTTTAAAAATCTAAAACATTTTATCTACCTAACTAAAGTCCCAGAATTTATGAAGTGTCGTATTTACAATTAATCATTTGTTAATGCACTTTCAAGTTTTACAATATATTAACAAAATAACACCATATCTTTATCGTAGCCCATTATTATCAATCCATCATTCCATCCTCCAATTCTGCCACCGCCTCGCGACGGCGGCGGATGACAAATGGTGGTTAGACATTTAGAGATGATGGAATGTCCTAAAATAATATTGAATTTTGCCATAAAATAACAAATTCAAGTTCCAAGCACTTTGCGGTGGTGTCTCCTCAAAATTCTATCAATTATTTGTTTTTGCACTCAGAGCCACATGTTCATTCTGTAGCAAATCCATTCCACATAGACAAAACCTTTTTATAATTTATATTTCTCAATTATATGACCTAAGTGAGTGGTTCCAACTTTTTTCTATGTCATGACTAGTGTAATGTTCCACCTAAGGTCAAATGACATATTTCTAATTCTTCATCAATTGTTGAAACCCTTGCATATATGATGTTCGTATAAGAGATAAATCGCCTTACTTTTGAAAAATACATCTTACTTCAACTCGTAAGATTATAGCAAAGTCCTAGCAAAATATAGCTACTTAAAAATCTGACTTCAGAGGACTATATAAGCAAGAGTGAAAATTTATATTCACTTCGTGGAGTTGTCTTCCTCATAAACCTATCAAATTCTTAGTTTTTTGTCGACGAGGCTACGTTTAAATTTTGTAGCAAATCCATTCCTAAATACCAACCTTTTGTCTAATTTATTTATCAATTGACCTAATTTGGTGGTTAGTCCACTTTATTTTATGTCATGAATCATGAAAATACCCCACGTAATTGCATATCTATTATAATATCCAACCAAGTTTAAAGGATAGACTTCGATTTTTTTCATGAATTGTTCGGAAAACTTTACATCAATCACTTTTTCATAGACCGAAAGTGTTGATTCGTGCTCTATAGAATACGCGTTGGCGATAATAAAGTGAATACTATTCTCATTAAATTTATAGTTAATTAATTGTTCTTTTGGTCATCTATGGCCTCCGCGAGGTGTAACATATTAGCCCCTCGTTTTTAAATAAGCAAAAAAACAATAAATACAAAATTGCAATATAATATTTTTCCGTCGCTTGAAAATATTTGGATAGAAACTATCATCGTGGATTAGATAGGTTGATTAATGAATGACTTATGATTAAAAATATGAAAATATGTAAACCTAAGTGTAACGATAATCAAAGATTGAAGACCTTTAATGTAATTAAAAGGTGATATAATAAAAGAAAATTGTGATACAATATAACTAACTATAGAGATTAAACAAATTTATTTATTTATTTTTTAAACTTGGACTCGACACCTTGCTTCCATGTGCATGCACTAAATGACATTCTCTTGATTAAAAAATCATCCTTTTTTTTGGCCACTCATACCAAATTTTCCCTAGCCACGTGTTAGTGAATGGCAGCTTTCACATTTTTTAAAATAAATAATTATTTTTGCGTAATGGATCAATCCACTCCCACTTAGAAACACCTTTGCCGTCAAAGCACATCTCACCACAATTTTATATGAAATTATTGAATATTATATGCCCTATACATTTCAATCCCTTGTAATTGCAATTACCAAGAGTACCAAACGCGAGATGACCATGACGTGTACAGCATATGAATCAAATTCTTATCGAATTTGATATTGACATTAGAAGGGCTTGCACGTCTTCTTTACTACCCTGTGAATATTTCTCCTACATTAAATTCTTATTGTTATTTGATTATTGAGTTAATCTTTCCAGTTCAATCAGATCGTAGAGAATAGAATTTGGATTGTATCATAATCGACATAATGTGAAATTGCGTCATCTTTTATCGTTACTTCAATTCACTATAATGAAAATAAATTTATAAGAGAAAATATGTACATCCCTTCTTCTCTAGCGCCTATTTGAGGCGCATTAATAGCAAAGAAAAATAAAATATGTGACCGTTAATTTCAAAAAAATTGAATTGGTGTGGAATAAAAAGTTAAACATTGTGGCTCAAACAGTTGAATTTCTCATTTTATTGTCTGAATAATGCACCTCAAACAGGGGCTTAATTTATATCTTTTCCAATATATAATACAAAATCCTAGTGACGTCTGTATTTATAAAACAAATTAGAACAATAATTAAAGTCTATAACTTGACAGGTAAAAACATTAAGGCCCTGTTTGGGAGAAATTTTAATCAAAATTTTAATCAAAATTCTAGTCGTTAACTATCAAATCAGCCATTATTTTTTATTTTCTCTCTCACAGGTGGGGCCCACAGATTGACTATAGCGGTTATAATTTTGATTAAAATCCCACAAAAATTGCTCCCGAACACGCTCTAAGATTTTTATTTCTTTTTGACTCGATAAAGCAATACTTGTAGACTGACAACAAAAGTTAAAATTTTGAGGCCTATCTTGATGGATTTTTAGGCTTAAGGTCTTTTTGAAAAGGTTAAAAATAAGTGAGGCTGCCCCGTACATATGATTTAAGTTTTTCTCTAAAGTTCAATTGTGGCATCCAATAAATGAGGCTTCCCCGTACATATTTCAAAATGGGCCCATGGGCGTAGATCGACCCGATGGATCAGCCTAGCAGGAGAATGTTGAGGCTGAATTGGGCTTGTCCGAGTTACATTTTGAGAAAATTACACAAAATCAGATTTTTAAATATTCAATTTCAAAAATTAGATTAAAAGTTTAACTTTTCAAAAATCGAACATGTTATTTTAAATATTAAATATTAATTTTACAATTTTCATTCCAAACTCTAATCATTTTCATTTTAATTTTCCTCCTCCTCTCTCTCTACATTCTCTCATCTCCATCACTCTCTCTTGTCCACTCTCCACCGCAGTCAGCCTCCACGCAGCAGCCCATTGTCGAGTCCAAACGACCCATTCTCAAACTACAGCGGCCCAGATTGCTAGAAGCTCTGTAAATCTCGGGTAAGGCCATTCCTTCACTGTAAACGTCACTGAAGGCTCTATAGATTGCGGTTGCAGCGACATGGATCACAGTGGTGATGGCGCAGATCATGGCTGCAATGACGCAGATCGCCATGTCAATATTTTTTTTTTTTAATTGTTGGATGGGTGGCAGTAGTTTCCATGTTTTGGTGACTTTGGGGTGATGTGGTCGTGGCGGTGAGATGGTGGTGGTGACACTACTAATGGTTATGGTGAGGTATTGACAATGATGATGACACTGGAGGCGACGGTTCATGTGGTAGTGGCATTGGTGGAGGCAGTCAGATTTTGTTGCTTGCGATTTGGTGTTTGGGCGGCGAAGGTTAGGCGGTGATTTTATTGATTTTTGGGCGGCGATTTTGTTGATTTTTGGGAGCCGATATGGTGTTTAAGCGACAGTGTTGGATCTTGTGGTGTGGTGGTGACGATGGTTTTGTTGGTGGTTATGGTGATGAGGTGGTGGTGTCGGTGGATTTGAAATTGAAAATTTGTTAGAGGTGGTCAGTGACGAAGATGGTAGGGTTGGGGATTTTTATTGGTTGTAGGATGGGGATGGGGGTGGGGGTGGAGATGGAGGAGGTGGTGGTGGTGGTTCGACGATGGGGTTTCAATTGCCATGCTGTTGGTGGCAATGGTAAGGTGGTAGTCACAAGTGTTGGTAGTGGTCACAGATTATTTGATTGTTTGTGACAATAAATTGATTAATCTGTGACCAATAAACAAAATGTGACTAATGAAAAAGATAAATTGTGATCAAAAAATAATGTGTAACCTAAAAAATTGTTAATTTATTATCGATAATTTGATAATTTGTGACTTATAATATTTGTAACTTATGACCTATAAATAAATTATGACGTTTCAATTTTTTATTTGTGATCGATGAACAAATCGTGACTTATAAATTTTTTGAATTGTGGCATTAAAATAATTTGTGATATATAAAATTTGTGATTTGTGATCAATAAATAATACGTGACTTATTAATTTTTTAAATTTGTGACTGATGAAAAAATTGTGACCTATAAAATTTTCGATTTGTTATTGTGAAATAATTTATGACCTATAAAATTTTTTATTGTGATTCAAAAGTAATTTGTGACCAAATTATATAGAATTCTGACATTAAAATATTTAATTAATAAAATATATGTGTAATTAATTAATTTAAAAATACTTGAAATTTGAATTTTTAAATTTAAGATCTTAAATTTGAAATGGATGAAACTAAACCTCTTAATTATGAATTTTTCCCTTACATATTTCATCAGGAAAATTTCCTATATACGGTCCATTTCAAAATTAAGAAATAAAGTTTAAAATTTCAAAAAATAGATATTCAATTAAATTTTATTAATGAAACAATTAATTAAATATATTAATATCACAATTCTATACAATATGATAATAAATTATCAAATTAATTAATTACAAATTATTAATCTTCACAAATAAAAAAATTAATAGGGCAAAAATTTTATAGGTTACATTTTATTCATCGATCACAAATTAAAAATTGATTACAATTTATTTGTCAATCATAATTCACAAATTTTACAAGTCACGACTCAAATTTTGAAGTCACATATTTTTTATCGATCAGTAGCTATCAATTACATATTATTTATTGTCACAAAATATACAATTTATTGGTCACAAACACTCTTAATCACACCACTTACCCTTAGGGGTGGGCATGAGTTGATTTTTGCCTTAACCCAAACTCAACCCAACATAATCGATTTGATTAAAATTTCATCCAACCAAACACAACCCAATCAAGTATCGGTTGAGTTATGTTGGGTTGGTTGATTTGTGATAACTTGTTAATAAAAATTAAAGTCATACAATTGTCTATTATACTAAATTCGAATAGACAAGATTAAATAATAAGTAAATAAATAAATAAAATTATCTATTATCCTATTCAATTTTCATTAGTCGAGCCTACAAAAAACAATGTGCATTTAACATAACATGAAAAAGTTATACTACATTTCTTGTGGGAATAAAAGTAAACTCTTTCTCTAAAATGCACTAAACTAATTAGAGTTACACTATACACTTCTACTTTTTAGGTTCCTTTTACTTTTTAGGCATTTTTTTTAAGTAGGTGGGTTGGGTTGAGCGTATTTATTTAGTTTTTGTGTATTGACCCATAATCGAACCTAACTCAACCCACCTATACAGCCAACTCACCCAACCCATGTAAAAATAATAAAAAAATCAACCCAAACCGATCGGGGTTGGTACGGGTAGGGCAGTTTTGACGGGTTCAATCTGGTCTTGCCTACCCATACTTACTCCGCCTAACTCCAATCCAACATGGCACAAATCGAAAGTATCTCCACTTCACACTTCACCACCACAACTAGCATCGCCAATGTCGTCGCCTCCACCACCTACAAACCACCATTTTCAACTACAAAATCATCACTGCCACCAACAGATCCAACAAAAAGCACACCAATCGTCGATCCACCATCACCACCATCGAAAACTACCGCCACCGCCAGATCCAACAAAGCCATTGCCACTCAAACATTGACAGCACCCTACAACTGCCATCACCACAATGCCGCTCCAAAACCAAAACGTCGCTTGATGAAGGTGAAATACAGCAAATAAGATCTAGATCTAGAACACCGCCACAACCCCGCTCATCGCTGGAAACCACAAAAATCTCGCTCGACACCACTCTCAAATCATGCTACAATCACGTCAATGACGTCGTGCACGACGCTCACCTCTAGTGGTGGTTGTGTGTTGATCGCCTTTGCTGTCGACTGTTAAACTAGGGCAGCATAGAGAAGGAATAGAAAGAGATGGTGGAGAAAGAGATACAGTGGGGAGAAATTTTGATTGGTTTAAGGATTAGTTTAATTTTATAATATTAATATTAATGCTAATATTTGAAATTTCAATTATATGTTTTTAAAAAAAAAAAAAAAAAAAACTTGTAAATCATAATTTTGAATTTGGAAGTTTTAAACTTTGGTGGTATGTAAATTTCCACTTTTTTCATTTCTTTTGTGTTTTTAATAGTTTCTGTGGATTTTTTACAAAAAAAAAAAAGATAAATCGTGTCATATTCGAGAATTAGTAATTTAAAAGAATATGAAAATTTTATTTTTGCTATAAACTAGAGAGAAAATAGGGGAAAATAGATAACTAATAGACTTGTATGTATTTTATTTAAAATTGAAGCCCCATATTTATATGTAAAAAACTAGAGAGAAAATAGAGAATCAATAGACTTGTGTTTATTTTATTTAGAATTAAAACCTCATATTTATATGTAAGAATTAGGATTGCATGGATACAATAGTCATAATAATTAGTGTTCCATGGATGCATGAATGCAATTGTCATTCAATATTATATATAGTAATACCCCTTTAATGACTAATTACACAATACTTGACTGGTTAAAAATCTTGTTGATAAAAATTCACAAAAATATCAAATAAAGGAAAAATGAGTACAATATTATTGAAGTATTAAAAACAAATACCGGTCATTAAAACATTGTTAGGAATTCTCGATGGGATAAAACCTAAGTGAAGAAAAAAGAACACATCTACTACCATGATTTTGATCACCAAAGATCTTCAATCATATTCATATCTCATGTATCAAATTCTTAGATGTTTATATTAGCAATGCTTTTTGTAAACAAATTATATCATTTAAGCGAATTTGTTAAACACTGACATTACCAGTCTTTAGAAATCTCACGTGTATATAGGAGTTTTAAATAAATATGTTTTATCATATCCTCTTTGACATAACTTCCTTAGAGTTGTGTAATATAAGCTGTGTTGTCTTCTTCAAATATTATATCCATCTATCCTTGTGTCAACATGATAGTTCATTGAAAACTAAATTTTGTTGTTGCTCTTTTCGAGCGTTTTATATACAAGTTATAACTTTTTAGAGTAAAATCATAAAGTTATACTACGGGTGAATGTCTTATAGCCATAGGTTATGGATATTCATTATTCAAAATATGTCTCATCAAAATCTTAATAGGAAAAACTGTGTGGAAAAAATCTTAACAAACGAAAATGGTGCATTATTTCTTGGAATACACTACAAAGTTGCTTCACTAAAAACATTGTGAGAAAAATCCAATGAGACAAAACATTGATCAAGAAAAAATAGTGCAATGCATATTTATTCCTCTCATGATAATATTACATAAAGTATATGTTTCAGATTTATTAAAATTCAAGAATTTATATAACCAATATTAATAGACATGTCAGATGAGTTGGTTATAACCATATTTATGCACTGTCATGCTAACAAGATAGAGATTTGTGATTGCATCTATGACAAGATAATTTATCTATTTATATAAATATTTGCAAAATTTATTATGTTAATAGTCGTGTATTACATGTTACGACTTTATTTTCTCATTTCCTTTTAGCATAAGTGTATACCTTTAGATGTTTGGACCAAGTCGAGAAATTTTAGGTTTCTCTAGTAAGCATAATTTTGATAGAATTGCGTATGTGGCCAATTATTTGTACGTTGGTATTTTTCGATGTATTTTTTCAAGATAGTTATAATTCATAATATGAAGTTTTACATTATGTAAGTGTCGTTAACAATTTTATTTTTTAATTCCAATTCTTTTCGATAATGAATAACTTATTAAGATGTCTCAATTTTCAATATTTCAAATACCTGAATCTCTTGTGAGATTTTACAGTTTGTTATGCCTATATACTTACTAATGGCATATACTTACAATATTTACAGAAAAAATATCGTTACTAATAGCATATAGTTACAATATTTATAGAAAAAAATATTGTCATAGTATTCACAAATTATGTAGGACAGTCATATGCCACAAAATACATGATTTCAAGTTCACAATATCGACAAGTTCGATGAGCGTCTAAATATTCTATGATTTATAATTCATGGGAATTACGATTATTTAATTGTTAAACATCACGTTCAATGTCATTACATGCGACAATAATCAATCATTTTACTCGTACATTAATAGGAGTTACATTACGCAAATCTGTAACTCCGTTAAATCTTCACACACAACCAAAATCTGAATCGAATACATGCTAACATGCAACAATTAAACATCCACAAATCATGCATTATCACTCACAATGTCATACTTTGGCAGTGGTCGCATGTCAAACAAAAGAACTCACAAGATGCATTCATCGCTTTGTCAAATTGATGCAATTTTTGGCACCAAATACAGAGCCTTCAATGGTTATAGTGTTTTGGATAGAAAAATAATTTGCTACATTATCTCATTTTGACACCACTTGTTTGTCCTTTGTTTTTGCTTATAAATTTCATAATGAGCCCCAACATGGGACCATTTTATATTCAAATTTCTACAAGTGGACAAGGATAATAGGAAGTAGTAGGCTTTTCATTAATTTTGAGTCACAATTTGCCACTCAATTTACATGTCTTTTTAAGGTGGTCACCCAAGTTCAATTTTATGACACAACTTATTTTTTCGTTCAATTTGATCACCTAATTGCAATTTTGTTTACAATTGTCATCAAAATTGACGAAAAACATGGCCTGATTTATGGGATTTGTTACGTGACCATTAGAATAAGTTTAACTTACAAGTCATTTACCAAGACTCACTTTGTCGAAAGTGTAGAATTTGACGTGACATTTTAGTAGCTAAAAAGATCTTGTTGCAATTTTATAAAGCTAGTTGTACAAATATGGTTGACAACCATGCGTTATTAAAATTCAGATGATTGATATAAAAAATAGTTTTTAACAACTTTTAAAATGAATGGATGTGATGGTGTCAGTGTGCAGTGTGAACAATTATTGTCAACAAAAGTTGTACATGTAACACGATTGTTCTTCAAACTCAAGATTGTGTAAAAACAGAAAGAATACTTTTTACTCAAATTTTTACAAGTGGACAACATAAATCTTTTTCATCAAATTGAGTCTTCATGTTTGACGAACTTTAAATTATTCCATCCATCCCATAATGATATGCATATTTTAATTTCAATCATGCTACATGTATATATTTTTATTTACCATTTTTGACACGGTGCCACGCGACGACACATGATTAGACATTTTTTTTTAAAAAAAAAATACACTTTTTTCACCCAACATTTTTTTAATTCTCACACTATATACACCAATATGTAACCTATGTAATGCACACTTAGCATAATACTTTTCTTTTCACGTAGATTAAGAAAATTTAATTAATATAGTTAGAAACATAATTTTTTCTTTACATTTTTCTAATATACTCCTACACTAAATAATGTTTTAAATAATAATAGTTCATATTATTGATAATCAAACACATTAAATGAGGACATATTAGGAATCTAAGAAATCATTTATACTTGTGACAGATGATCTATAATTTGGGATAGACAAAAAAAAAAAAAAAAAGTAAGTTTATCATTATGCAACAAAGGATTTATAATTTAAGTTGATCCAGCAAACTTTTATCCACAACTTATCTACCCTCAACTCATCACCAACTTTAAATTCACACATTATATGGGAGTCGAAAAATTATAAGAAGCGATCTCACGTATCTTTCGTAAAAACTTTCACACAATCTTTTACACTTACCTCACACGGAGGGGGCCCACGATTATTTTATTATGTGTGGACCCCCCTCCATGTGAGGGAGGTATAAAAAATTATGTGAAAGTTTGTGTACACATAGCATTATTCAAATTATAATAAGCATTCCAAAGAAGCACAAAATTTGCTATATTTTTCAAAAATTTCTACATAGGCCTCTCAATTACAACTCAAAACATTCTTCTGCATCCCTAACTCCTCAACAGTACACTATGCCCCTTAGTCCATGACGAGATCATGACGTCATATTGTTGATATAATTGTTCTCGCTGTCGCTGCCGACCATGCATGCTAATATACTGTCCCGTATCTATACCGTCAAATTAACAATCAAACAAATCGACGGCTAGTATAACTTTCACGTAGGCCCACAAAACCTTCAATCAAAATCAATCTATTCTATCTTAAATTCCCCAAATGGCATCAGTACACCGGTAAAGGACAACGGTGGCGCGTGGACCCCACACCAGATCCAGTCCTTTAATATCCACGTGTCTTGGATTCCAACTTTGCCCTTTATTCTCGGGGAAATCTCATTTAAGGTCATCAAACTTTAGATCCTTCTCATGTTGGTCATGCAACTTCATTTTCCTTCAATTTGATCGCTCAGTTTATATTCCTATGTCAATGTAATCACTAACATTAAACTTTTTTTTTTTAAAAGTTAACCATTCCGTCTATATCAATCACAAAAGTTCATTGAATTCGTGAATTGAAGATGAAATTCGAAGCGAGTGTGCTGCACGTCTCCATTGAAGATGCACCTCTTCCAAACAAAAAAGCTAGTTATGACACGATGATCCTTCTAGCTAGGTTATTAAAAATATAAGTTGCATCATAATGTGTCAGCAGGTTTCAATTTTTTTTAGATCCTTTTTGATTTTGCTAAAAATCAAAATTTTAGGTCTTGTTTGAGCCAACTTTTTGTAGAATGAGAATGAAAAATATAGTCGTTATTGAGGCCCACATAAGAGATAGAAAATTTGAATTTAAATATTGATGTGATGGATAACTCACATATTTTTCATTTTAATGAAAAAAGAAGGTACCCAAACGTGGGCTTAGTAAATTTTGATAAAAATTGTGAATTTAGGGCGGGTTCGGTAGAGATTAAAATCGGATTAAAATTGAAAAACTAATCGTTATTGTTGACTTTTATTAGACGAATGAGACCCAGTAACGATCATATTTTCAATTTTAATTGGATTTTAATCAGAAACAAACAGACTCTAATAATATGCTTGATTAAAATTAATTATTATTATTTATTTAAATTTTTAATAACTATTTTAGCTAACCCAAACATGAGCTTAATTTGGGCAAGGTCGCAGACGGAATAGTTAAATTCAATTAAAAATATAAAGTAAGTGATCAGATTAGAATAAATTAATGTTAAATGACTAATATGAAAATTCTGTAAGTTTGATGACTTCTGTTGAAATAGTCTCTCATTCCTCTACTTTCTCACACGCATACTACACACAGATGGAGAAGCGCAAACAAACACAAACTGAGTGAATTTCTACACACCCGAACGCTCTCGGCTCTCTATACATCAAAACGATATAACTCTTTTTTAATTTTCTTGGATTGTTTCTTATTCATCCATTTTCTACTTGTTTCTTATTACAAAATTTGAAGGCGGCCCTTCTCTCTTCTTGAATCTAACAGGTTTGTTTAATTTTCACGTTTTCTTTTGTACGATTTTTATTCTTTTTGGCTGATATTTTTGTGATATGGGTTTTGAGTATTTTGATCTGTTGGTAAATAATATGTATTGATGAGTTCTGCTTGGATTGGAGATTTTGGCATCTGGATCAATTGGATTTGTGTGATCCCAGTTATGGATTTGTTGGGACATGAATTATGAATTTGATTTGGTTTGGTTTTAGTTTAAATCTATGGTAGGGTGATTGGATATAAGCATAGTTTCGTGGCCTTGATTTTCTGGTTATGATAACTGTTAATTTTTTGAATCTGAATTTGGGGGATGTGTTTTACATGCTTGTAAGCGTATGTTGATAATATACTGAGTTTAAGTAAAATTATCAGCTATTATACATTATTACCGAATCAATGCCCTATGAACTCAATTAGTATGGGCTTCTAATCAAAATTGAGGCTTATTTTAAAATAAATAAATAAAATCGTAAAATTTGAGTTGTTGCACAGGTGTAGGATTAGGAATCCTTTTCGTTTTAATACATTTTTAATCTTGAAACTCTATGAAATTAATGGAGAGATGGTAATTTTGGTTACTGCTGGGTGGTTAAAGTTTTTTTTCATTTGTAGTGATTTACTTGCTGTTTTATTAGATCTTTATATAGATTTTGGTAATATCTCCTAGTTGATTTTTGTGATTTCTGGTGTTGTAATTGTGTCAGCGATAAATGTTGTGGCAATACTATATTTTTATATTTATAATTGTGTTATTATGGTGTTTCTAATGCCATACTCCTATCTATAGTTTAGTGTTTTTTTTTTTCTGGAAAAATGCTACGCACCGTTTTTGTTCTTAGAATCTGCATACTGGTACACAGTAGATAAGATTGCAGCGTATTATGATCATATTGCAACTTTTTTATTTTTCTTTTTTCTTTTTCCTTTTTAGTAATATTTAGTATTTAGTACTATCCAATCATCCGTGCCAAACATGAGTTAAGTTTTTTCATCTTGATTGCAGGAGGAAGGCCATGGGAGTCGTTTGAACCATAAAGGACAGACTAGTTGCTTTTGTTAATTTTAGTTACTTTATTCTTTTTATTAGTGTCTTTAATATGGGTAGTGAGGGTGATGGGAAATTGGGAAGAATGGCAAGGAACAGATCACGGAGTGCTTACCACTTTTCTCTTCTCCTCTCTCCTATCATTTCTTTTTGGGAATGTATTGAGCGTAAATTGAGGTATTCCTTCAGGCCTGAGTGCGTGTAGATACAGGCATCATAACTATAAAAATTATATTAGCTTCCAAGTTGGGAATTTAGTATACTAATAGAAATTAAATAACTACTTTTGCAAAAAAAAAAAAAAAAGAAATGAAAGAAACAATAGGCAGGTTGATAATGTATACGTCTTAGGGAAATTTTGTTTGAAAAAAAGTAGAAAGAAAATCAAGAAAAGAAGTTAAATACGAGATACAATGGAGTGTGCAAAAGTACATACTAGTATTAGAAAAGTTAAAAAGAAGCAGGTGAAGGACGAGCTAGATCGTATTAAACTAGCCGAGAAAAAAAAGAGGCGCTTGGAGAAGGCCCTGGCCACTTCTGCAGCAATTCGTTCTGAACTTGAGAAAAAGAAGCAGAAAAATAAAGAAGAACAGCAGAGACTAGATGAAGAAGGTGCTGCAGTGGCTGAGGCAGTTGCACTGCATGTCCTGCTTGGTGAAGACTCGGAGGATTCACATCATGTTATGCTGAAGAAGGACGAGGGGTTTACCTCATGGGATCATGGCAGCAACTTTGATCTCATTATGGGGGGAAGGCGGGGAGTAGTTCCCGATCATGAATTGTCAAAATATTCGCTAGAAGGGGTAGGTTGGTTTTCTGATGCTCAGAGATATGGGTACATGTGGAGTCACCAGGGGAATTCTGACTGGATCGTCCCTTCTAATCCTTGGGAAAGAGATTTCAAAGGGCGATATTTTGAAGAGGAAGGTTGGGATGCTGCAGGGTTATCTCCTGGTGTCCTTGCAGCACAGGCTGTTTCATCACTTCAAATTGCTGATGATTCACAAATAGACACGTATGTGTTCAACCGTATGTTAAACGGTTAAAAAAATAAAAGGTTTATGTCTGTTGTCTGATCAAGTTGTCGTGCTATGTTTTTTCCCCTGTATATACTTAAGTGAGCTCACATTATTGGATGCCATGCTTGTATTCTCACGAGACATTTGTTCACAGTTTGATCTTTCAATTTCTTAGCAGTTGTTTCTGCTTGCATCCTCACTATCAGCTTCGCTCTTCTGGTAACAACTATAATGTATTGCTATATTTAGAAGTTTAGCTCTTATTACATGAAGGGGCAACTTACGGTAGGTCGAGCATGGTAGGTGGAGTGGACGTGAAGTTTGGTTGTTCTGATGTTGGGAATTAAGTCCTAACCTCTTCTCACGGGAGCAAATAAGAAAATAGAAATTAAGAATTACAGTTTTATAATGGTCCACTTTAATGTATAGTTACGTCCACTTGTTGCTGCAAGAGTTTTCACTATAAAGTTTTTATAATGCATCTTGCACGCCCAAAACAGTCCCATTGAAATTCTTTATGTAGTAAGAATATGAGGGTGATGGAATACAATAGTAGGACGATCTGCAGTCGTAAAGTAAGACTACAGTATGGTTAGGCTTGATGCAGTGCAAATGTTTAAGCCAACTTTCTGGTTCTTTTATTGTACACAGTCTCTGGGTTTCTTGAGTCCCTCATGAATTGCTATATTTATAGCAAAGCTGGTTGCAAAGCAATTAGTACTTTTCTCCACACAGAATAATAAGCAGAGAGTAAAACGGAGTGATTCCATTGAAAATGAACCAATAACCCTGATGATATTAACGATGCCGTGTAAATGATGGAAGAAATACTATTAGATTGATATCTATTTTCAAAATGTCAACTTTTTCACCTGAACATTAGTGTACAAATTCAGATAGAGGAAACTTCCATTTTACACCAATCCACAAGGATCACCACAAAATAACTTGCCAAGGGTTTCGCGTGCCTTGCCAGCACGGTGGTGGTGGTGATGATATGGAATGAGATTGCATATCATGAACTCTGCTTTATTGGAGTTCCTGATCCTTGTTGCTTACGCTCCCTCATCAGTCATCACCTCTTCATCCCAACTTTCCAGTTCCGAAGTAGTAGATGGTTTAGAACCAGACGAAGTAAGGTTCTTGAACCAAGTAGCTTGGAATCTGAGACTTCCTCTAGGGGAGTTAACTGGTGACCCCGGAGTTGCAATTGAGTTGTTGGAAGCAACTCCAGCAAGAAATCGGTATGCAACTTTGCTAGCCGCTATTATTTCGGTTCTGGCTTGTCTCAACTGCAGCAACACCCAAAATCAATCAGATGAAAAATGCATATAAAACTGGGGGAGATTGGTGGTCGTCTTCTCATGCTCCCTCATTTCTAAATTCTAAGGCTGCAGGAAAAGATTTTCCACGGGTAGACACACGTCTGGTTATATCAACAAAGATAAACTGGTATTGGTTTTGGTTTTGGTCGGTCGTTATTTCGTTTCATCTAGGTCCATTCCAGTCCAGGACTTTGGAGTCAATTATGTTGGCAGTAGGGTGATCTTGTACATGACAGTTGAAACGATGCAAGGGTGTCGTAAATTAATGGAAGGATAGAGAATCGTACTCGATAAGCTGTGTTTCCTGCTATTTCAGCAGCAGTATCACCAGCATGGGCTAACCTGTTTACCCAGTCTGTTACGGAAAGTGTCAAGTATTTGGTCTATTAAGGAGTGAAAATGTATCAAAGGAGGGAACAAGTTTCTCCAGGTAACGGGACAACAAAACAGCATCCAAGTCATTATCATTTTAATTGGTAAAAGGAAACACAATGTATGCACGTATAGACTCTAATTTGCAATTTCTTCCAGAGATGCATCAACTTGTCACTTTACTTTATGAGCATACACCAACCACCACCAATTTGCTCTATAACATTTGTGCTGCTCCAAGCAAATAATAAAACATTCTAGATACGTATGTTGCAGGTGAAAAAGTGACATGAAATGTACATTTCTTTTATCTAGATGGATGGACAAGATATATACACATTTATTCGGCGCATATACTAAGGATTCAACTAATGTTTTGTTCAAAACAAGTGGGTATATAAATCACTACCTGGCATCCCATGGCCTAAGAGTCATCTAAACAAATACAATAAAAAATGTTCAAAGCTATTTGGATCTTATTTGGCTCTCCATAAACTGACAGTCGAGGACAGTACCAAATATCATAATTGACTCATAGTTGTAACTATGCACATGTGAGACCTTCTTGTTGGTTGAGTACTGTACTAAATATTGTAGTTATAACTATTTTTAATGCTACGCAGCACGAGTCTTAGTATTATCAAAACATAATTATATTTTGTGAGGAAAGACAAATCGACAAATCCTAACTAACAGGGGAAACAGGAAAACCAACCAGCATGCCTAGTCTTGCCCCGTGTAGGAGAAAAAGAGGGAAATGGTTGGCTAAGATAAAGCTAGTTGCAATGAGAGTCATCCCCCTTATAGTGCGCCCTGGAAGTATATGTAAGTAACTCTGAAATGCTAGTTGACAAAGGAATAGTTTAATGCCGTGGGAATCCCAGAGAGCTTTTGGCGTGGGGACTATGACAGCAGACTTCTAAAGTCTACAATAGATGAAGCAATGATCCTTCAAAGGCTCAAGTTCTAATTTGGGATCTTTTAGGGACTGCAAGCCCCTCCGGGGGCCTGGTTAAATCATTATATAGTTTAATTTCAAGTTCGAAAGTCATTTTAGAAATCCCAAATTTAAGATAGTTTATGCAATATGATCTAGAAATCCTTCCAAGTGTCTTGCTATGTTTTCAAGTCATATCAGAAGCTGTAAGTTTGTGTAATTAGTCTTATGTTTCCATAAGTAGGGGCCTAGTCCTTGTCGGAGTAGGACATTTCTTGACCTTCTAGATAGAAACCAATCCTTCACAAGTTGAAGGAGATAAAACAATTATGTATAGGTGGTGTGATGCTTACAGTTGTAGGAGATATTACACTGATAATGTGCATATTATATTAATCAAGAACATACAGTGAAATCGAAATATCATTCGATTTACCGAAATCTGATTTGAGAAGACAAAATAGTGATTACCGACTTCCAATATATGAATATGGATTCATCACTTTTCAATCTTGAACGCGTTTCATTCTTTATTTCAAACCTTGCATGAAATCAAAAGAATATTAGTTATTTTTCGAAATCTAAATATTAAATTAGAATGAAATCAGAAAGAAGAAAGATGAGATGTAAGTGATGCGATCGGTCGAGGCAAGTGTTTGACACTTTGTCCTTAAGATGAATTTGCCCCGCATCGGTGCTAACGGTTTTCCGACAATCATCTCTCAAGATACAACGACCACGTCAAGCCATAGGAGCACTCCAAATGACTTAGACTAACGAACTCGAACATGGTTCCCTCTCTATCATAACCCTGATTTTGATGCAAGAAATAATCACTTTTACAAAGTGTTTTATGCAAAACTAAATTGTAAACATGGAATGGAATGATATGAAACTATCAATTGAATTGTTTGTTGTTTTTCATAAAATCCAAACACATGGGAATCTATATATATAGTAGTTGGAAACCACACCACGAGACACATCTCTTCAAATTAAGAATCATAATTATTGGAAGTTACTCACACAAAAAATCATGATTTCCAAAAGTCATGATCTTCCATGTGAAAAGACTTATCTTTTCATCTACTCATTCTCTAGAATATTCCACAATATTCTATACAATTTCCAACAATTTCTTTAAGTTTGGTTTAATTTCTCATTCACCAAACAAAAAATTCCACTTAAACAATCACTTGGTCACAACAAATTTCGAATTTTCCAACAATCCCCCACATGAATGAAAATTAATGCAAATGACTATGCAGACACTAGTAGAGAGAGGGCAAAAAATACTGCATCAGAGAAGGTAGCTTTTGGCTTTGAACCTCCCTTAGTGAAATACTATCGAATTTACTATCTAATTGGTGAACATGATGTCTTAAACCATTCATCCCCTAAGACAACAGTACTCACACAATGTCTTCCTTAAACCGTTCGTGGTTCTCATGATTGTGTCCATTTTGGCCCGGACCACTCTTGGTTTCATAAGTGTTTAGAGAATTTTAGCCTCGAATAATTCTCATTGAAGTGGCCCCACTTCACACTTACATAGGTGATCTCCTATTAAAAGTATTCTCTCTTACTCTACTTAACTTAATCAAGATATAGGAATCATTAAAAGCATAACTTAACCTCACACTTTGCAGAAAGCACTGTAATTATCATAGGAATGAGTTGGGAAGTATTTCTCTGAGTGCTTTATTCAATCTTCATAACTTAGTTATCCCTTTGAACCAAGATGTTGGGATCTCCAGTCAACAAGATAGGGTTACCATTACAAAGATTCTTACGTAGTAGGCTTTAATCTCATTCCCCTCGATATGCAGTATTCTTGATCTCTCGGTAAATCTCTTAAAGGTACCACGAGTTTACACCATTGAGATCGACTGCTTAACGCTATTATGTTTACGACTTATACGTCTAAACTTACCATTACATGTGACTTAATATCTCATCAAATATAGCTAGCCAATGATCGATTGATATAATAGATACAACATGTCACCACAAAGAAATCTTCTCATGACGCAACATGCTTCTAATTAACTTTATCTAAAACTTTATAAATTCCAAACAACAATGTTAGAGGATTTCTATTACGCACTACACTAGTCAATCACTTTTCACTAGTGGATTTCAGAAACATGGGTATTCAATACCATTATTGAAATATTACAATGCATTTCAATTTTATGAATATTCTTCTAATATTCCAATTGATCTTGCATATCCAAACAAATGCCGTAATCGTCTTTTATCCCATTTCATCCACTTTAAACTTAGTGTATATCATTCTTATAATTAATATAAGGGTTTTCTACCTTTTCACCTTCATAGATATATTTCTATGATTATAAGGTATAGAAAATTGTAACTTTTAAACATAAGTTACCCCCACAATTCCTCAATTAGGAAAGTATGTGCAACTAATAATGTTGCATTCACAAATCTTGAACTTTTCATATAAGTTCGCAAGCATTGATGTTAACCCCACATTTTTGGGTTACACTTTAATTTAGAGTTCATCAACTCCTTCGTAGTTCAACTCATTTATCGAATAGATAATGTCCATATCGAATGCTTCGTGAAAGTTTAAGTACTTTCAAAATAGTGGTCGTCAACCCACAATTTATAAATTATACTTCAATCCAACTTTCTTTTAATTTGATCATCCAAATTAAATTAAGGTCATCACATAGACCAACAATGCTTTCAAGCATTTTGATTAACAAGAATTGCAACTTCTCCCAATATATGCAACATATGATATTTGTGACATTTCTCAAGATAGCATTATTTTATGTTAAATACTACTTATTCACCATATTCAAATTTAATGAACGAATCATCCATTGGTTCGATAGTTGTGTTCTCAAAAGACACAACCCAACGAGAGGACACGCCTCTTCGAATAAATTTTTATGAAGAGATACACAAATTGAAAATTAATCATACCAAGGTCATGATTTTTTATATGAAAAGACATACCTTTCCATCTAAATCGATTCTAGAATATTTCATAATATTCTACCAATTTCAAGTAATTAAGTGGCTTAAATCTCATTATTAAATAATGATTTTCACTTAATACAATTACAACAAATCGCATTTTGTCATATTCTCATGCACATATAGTTTTTCGAAAATCATCTCATTTAATTTCATAGATTTAATTGAGATTATCACCATTAAAAATTTAGCATAATTTCAACAAAAGATATAAAATTTCAACCAACTAATTTTACCATATTCCTATTAAAAGAATAGTTATGAAAGTTCATATACTTTCTTCACATAAATCTAACACTTTATATTTATCTCATACCTATGTTTAGCAATTCATGTTATAGAGAATAACCTGAATAAACACAATTTTTCACACTAGAAATTGGTCATTAGTATCTTTCCATCATGATAATTCAATCAGAAATTCTTGCAAGAATTTTAATGCACAAAATTTGATTTCACACCAAGCAACTACATGCACTTGTACAAAATAAACCCTAAACTAATATATGGAAAGACACGTCCATGCATTTAGATTCCACAATTACAGCCATATGCAATTTATATAATATTTCAGTTTTATCATTCACTAAACCAATGGATGGCATGGACAGTAAGACACAAATTCATACAACAACATAATAGTTTCTCAAGTATGGATCGGTTCAATTTTTAAGAGTTGCACAAAATCCCATCCGAGCATACAAACATAAATTGGTGTCAAAATCATGCAATCAGATTTTAGAGTCCAATCCATTTAATATTTTGTTCATTCTATTTAAGCGTGTAAAAAACCAGATTTAAATTGCAGTCAAAATCCACGTAAATTGTCTATTACAATCTAACATGCACAATTAAACAAAAATTCATTTTAAGATTGTAGGAGATATACACCCATAATGTGCATATTATATTAATCAAGAACATACAGTGAAATCGAAATATCATTAGATTTACCGAAATCTGATTTGAGAAGACAAAATAGTGATTATCGACTTCCAATATATGAATATGGATTCATCACTTTCCAATCTTGAACGCGTTTCATTCTTTATTTCAAGCCTTGCATGAAATCAAAAGAATATTAGTTACTTTCCGAAATTTGAATATTAAATTAGAATGAAATCAGAAAGAAGAAAGATGAGATGCAAGTGATGCGATCGGTCGAGGCAAGTGTTTGACACTTTGTCCTTAAGATAAATTTGCCCCGCATCGGTGCTAACGGTTTTCCGACAATCATCTCCCAAGATACAACGACCACGTCAAGCCATAGGAGCACTCCAAATGACTTAGACTAACGAACTCGAACAGGGTTCCCTCTCTATTATAACCCTGATTTTGATGCAAGAAATAATCACTTTTACAAAGTGTTTTATGCAAAACTAAATTGTAAACATGGAATGGAATGATATGAAACTATCAATTGAATTGTTTGTTATTTTTCATAAAATCCAAATACATAGGGATATATATATATATATATATATATATATATATATATATATATATATATATATATATATATATATATAGTAGTTGGAAACCACATTAAGATACACATCTCTTCAAATTAAAAATCATAAGTATTGGAAGTTACTCACACCAAAAGTCATGATCTTCCATATGAAAAGACTTATCTTTTCATCTACTCATTCTCTAGAATATTCCACAATATTCTATACAATTTCCAACAATTTCAAGTATTTAAGCATTTTAAGTTTGGTTTAATTTCTCATTCACCAAACAAAAAATTCCACTTAAACAATCACTTAAATTGGTCACAACCAATTTCGAATTTTCCAACAGCAGTATCTTGGAAAACTTCCTAGATTTTGGTCACATAGTTATTCTTCTCTAATTTCCTTGGTTCTGAGTCATTAAACCCAGTTGGATTTATTACCAATGTCCTAAATTCCAACCAATTTCTCCAATAGAGACCGTTCAGAATTTTTGAACTTTACTGTCTATAGCACCTAATGACGGCCTCACCAACTTCAGAAACCTTAAACTTTCTCTAATTGTTCATGCGAGTAACTTACCACTGCCCTAGACCTCATACAACAAAATCATCCGACAACATACTTTTTACTTGGGCAACAACTGCATCATCTGGTCATAAAAATGATCTTAGGATACCCCATTTGCGTAGTAGTTTGGTCAATCATACAGGGGCGGACCCAGCACTTGGCCAGCCCCCGCGGCCGCCAGTGCTGGGTCCGCCGGGACCTTGAAGACCGCCGGGAAGAATTGCAGAGCCGACGGAATTGGTGGAGAAGATGAAGATCAAACGATTTTTTTTTCCTTTTTTTGAGTTTGGGCCTATTATTTTTCAATAATAAGGCCCAATGGCTTGCAACCAGTGAACCAACCCATTTCTACAAGGTCCAAAATCCAAATAATGAAAATCCCAAATTCTCAATTGATTCAATCTTCAAAAGCCTACCCAAACCAAAAGAGAGGAAGCAGACAACCAATTAATTCAATCTTCCAAACCCAATTGAACTAGCCTACCCAAACCAAAAGAGAGAAGAAGCAGACGCTGCAGACGAAGTCACGATTCGAAGCTTACCTGTGGCTGCAGCCGCTCCAAGTTCCAGCTCCAGCCTCCAGGTTCCAGCCCAGCCTCCAGCAGACCAACGGTGACCGGTGTACGGGCAACAGCTTGGAAGTCCAGTCGCCTCTCGCCAGTCTCCAGTTGAGTCGCCTCTCGCCAGTCTCTCGCCTCTAGTCTCGGTCAGAATCAGATAGAGAAATTAGAAGTGAGTACTTTATGTTTTTGTTTTTTAGGGTTAATTACTTAATTGGTTGTTATTTCTTAATTTGTTTGTTATTTATGTTTTTGTTTTTTATGGTTAATTGGTTGTTAATTGTTAATTTGTTTGTTAATTTGGTTTTTAATTTTTTTTGTTAATTTGGTTGTTATATGAAGTTATGACTGTGTAGTTTTAAATTGGGGATTTTGGTAATTTAGGTAATTTTGGGGATTTTGGTAATTTAGGTTTTTAGAAAATTAGGGAAAAGTGAAAAGAATTAATGAAGAAAATGTTGGGCTCAATTAAATTATGTGTAGACTATTTTTTAATCAATTTTAATTGAAAAATAAATTGGGGCATTTTGCAGATTATGGAGCGATTTTTTCAATCGAAACGAAAGTCCATACCTGGATCTTCTTTATCTAGTTGTGCATTTAGTCCCGCAACTAATTCTAGTCGAGCACAAGAGTTATTAAATAACACAAAGAAGTCCCGATCTCAATTCAATGGGGATGATCTTATATCTGATCCAGGGAAACGCCCCCCCATTGACTCATACGATCCCAATATCAGAGATGATGTTAGGATGACATACTTGGAGAAAGGTCCTTGTCAACCATATGGACATGACTTTCCAAGAAGAAAGATAGGGAATGATAATAGGTGTTTTCGGAAAGAGTGGTTCTCTAAATTTCATTGGTTGGAGTACAGTATAGAAAATGATGCGGCGTATTGTTTGCAATGCTACTTGTTCAAACCCGATAGAGGGGGTCAAGGGGGGGGGGACTATATTCACTAAAACCGGCTTTAGGGATTGGAAGCACAAACAGATGTTGAAAGATCATGTCGGTCTCTTTGATAGTGCTCATAATCAAGCTTTTGCAAAGTGTACCAATTTGATGAATCAAAAGCAGAGTATCTCTTATGTTATTTCAAGTCAAAGTAATAGTTAACAAAAAAGTTATAGGACAAGATTGACTGCGGTGCTAGATTGTACTAGATTCCTTTTGATGCAAGAATTGCCATTTCGTGGTCACGATGAATCCAAAGAGTCTCTTAATAGAGGAAATCTAATTGAGCTACTGACTGGTATGCATCTCGTTGTGAGGAAGTTAAAGAGGTATTATTCACTAATGCTCCTGGAAATGACCAAATGACTTCACCAAAGATCCAGAAGGACTTGGTTTATTGTTGTGTCGTAGAGACAACAAGGGCTATTATCAATGAGATGGGTGATTGTTTATTTTCAATTTTGGTTGACGAGACTCGTGATAATTCTATAAAAGAACAAATGGCAGTTATTTTGAGGTTTGTTGACCAAAGTGGGGTCGTGAAGGAGCGTTTTTTGGGCATTACCCATGTCGCTGATACTTGTGCCAAATCACTTAAGGATACCATTGATGCAATGTTTTCTACTCATGGGTTGAGCATATCTAGTCTGAGAGGTCAATGTTATGATGGAGCAAGCAATATGTCAGGTGAGTTCAATGGTTTGAAAGCTTTAATTTTAAGAGAGAACCTACATGCTATGTATGTCCACTGCTTTGCTCACCAACTTCAATTGGTAGTTGTTTCAATGGCACGTAGGAATAACATGCTTGGTGATTTTTTTAATATGCTTGCTATTATTGTGAATTTGGTGGGTGCATCATGTAGGCGTGTAGATGCTCTTCGAACAAGTTACCATGCCGACATTTTGGAGAAGCTTAATATTGGGGAACTTTGTGGTGGGAGTGGTAAGTTTCAAGAAATGAGTTTGGTACGCCCAGGTGATACTAGATGGGGCTCACACCTACTGACAATTACTCGTGTTATTAATATGTTTAATGCTATCATAGATGTTCTTGAGGATATATCAGAAGATGGCGTAAATTTAGAGCAGAAATCAATGGCCGACAGACATATGGACACTATGCAGAGTTTTGAGTTTGTGTTCAGTCTCCACTTCATGTTTGAAATTCTAGCAATTATAAACAACTTTTCACAAGCCTTACAGAAGAAGGATCAGGATATTCAGAATGCTGTGGGTTTATTAAATTTGTGTAAGTATGCATTGCAGGACATGAGAGACAATGGCTGGGATAATTTGTTGAGTAGGGTGACTGAGTTTTGTGTTGTTAGACATATTTTTGTGCCCAATATGGAGGATATTGTAGTATTGAGAGGTCGGCCTAAGCGTGGAACTCAGCAGGTGACTTATTATCATCGTTTTTATGTTGATTTGTATTGTTACGTGATAGACTCAATCTTGCAAGAGTTGAATGATCGTTTTTTCGAGACAACTACTGAGCTCCTAACTTGCATTTCGTGTTTAAATCCAAGAGATTCCTTTGCAGCTTTTGATAGGGATAAATGGCTACGTCTTGCTCAGTTGTATCATTTGGACTTCAATAATGAAGAGCTTTTATTGCTTCGACCTGAACTTGACAAGTTCCTTATATATGTGAGAATTACTGAAGCCTTCTTTAATCTCAATAGCATTTCTTGTGTGGTTTGGAAGTTAGTTGAAACAGGAAGCTCTTGTTATTTTTCATTGGTTTATAGGCTGATTACATTGGTTTTGATATTACCTGTGGCAACTGCAAGTGTTGAAAGAGTATTCTCTGCTATGAATCTAATCAAGAGTGACTTGCGCAACAAAATGGGAGACGACTGGTTGAATGACAATTTGGTGGTGTACATGGAGAAAGAGATTTTTGAAAAAATTGAGAATGAAGCAATATTACAACGTTTTCAAAGCATGAGATCTCGTAGAATACAGTTGTCTAAGATTACAGCTACATAATAGGTTGTGTTGCGTATTTCTTTAATACTTTTGGTTTTATTGAACTACGTTTTCATATGTACATATTTTTTATGTTTTAGTGCGTTTATATGTATATTGAATAATTTTTAATATTATATAATTAAGTATTAATAAACGATATCGCTCTTACGATCGCTGATGGTTGACGTTGATAGTCAACGTTCGCCCGGTCTGAGTTCAAAACCTGGGTCCGCCACTGCAATCATACGTGTCATATTATATTGCAACATTTCAAAATCATAGAGAATACTCGGAGGACCTCAACTTCTCTATCAGGTGATGAAAAATGAATGCTTTGTGCCTTTGAACTGTTAAAATTTAAAACGCCATTAAAAAAAAAAACTACCTTATCAAGCAAGTTGTATTGCTGAGGAACAATTGATATTTTTTACCCATACTATTATGACTGACTAGATCATCATTCACCCATTTTTATTTCTCAAAATTAATCACATCAGCTTTGTTTCCATCAACCAACATGGTAACATTCACGAACTTTTGAAGTGTACAACAGTAAAAGAACTCGTATTCTTTGCCCATTGGTAATCCCAGAATCAATTATAAACTAAATATGAGTACAAAAAGAGACAGGATTCTTCCAAAATATGCAAGGCTCATCCCAAATACCAACAGATAATGACTGAAACTCTCTCATTTGTGCCCCAAATTGCAAGGAAGAACAAATTTAAAGGGAGATGTTCTGCGTCGTCGAGCAAGGTGAACTTTTGTTTATTTTTTACTTCCACATAATTCTACATGAAGGCGGCGTAAAAGTATAGTCTCACGTCTTTTAAAAACATTACCATTTTAGACAAATCTCACTTTTGAGAGTTACGTAGCATTACATGTTTAACTCTTCAGCACACAACACATAATAGATTACCATTTTTGCCTGGAATGCATAAATCTGTGTCTATTCTTGAATACTTGTATGTTGATCTTTGGGGACCAGCTAATGTGCCTACTCATACAAGTTTTAAATATTTCTTGTTAGTCATTGATGATTTTTCTAGAAAGAATTGGATATTTCTGTTGAAATATAAATCTAATACTTTTAATGCCTTTAAGGATTGGAAAACTTTGATTGAAAACCAAACAGATAGAAGGGTAAAAGTATTAAGAACTGATAATGGACTTGAATTTTACTATTATGAGTTTGATGATTTGTGTAAACTGTATGGTATATTGAGACACAGAACTGTTGCACACACTCCACAGCAAAATGGCTTGGCTGAAAGAATGAATAGAACTTTACTTGAAAAAGTTAAATGCATGTGATTAAGTTATGGTCTTCCCAAACTATTTTGGATGGAAGTTGCAAAAACTGCTAGTTATCTTATTAATAGAAGTCCTGCTAGTGTTATACAGTTTAAGACCCCTGAAGAAGTGTGGAATGGTAAACCTGCTGACCTTAGCAATTTAAGAGTGTTTGGATGTGCAGCCTTTACTCATCAATCTGAAGGGAAACTAGACCCTAGGGCTCTTAAATGTATTTTTTTGGGATATGGTGAATGGATAAAAGGGTATAGACTATGGATGAGGGAAACCAAATGATATAAAGTCATTATGAGTAAGAATGTGGTGTTCAATAAAAATGATTTACCTATTGGAAAACTGATAGCAGTCCTGGACCTTTAAATCAGGCTAATAGCATAGAGAGAGAAAGAAAGACTGAAATTGAGGCGGAGCATGTTGAGGATGATAATCACTCACCTAATATTCAGACTAGAGAGGTTGAATTTGATATTGACGATGAACCACATAGAACTGATGAGGTTGAACATTTTGACGCTGATTTAGAGATAAATCAGACCTTAGGTGATTATCAATTGGCTCGAGATAGGCAAAGGAGACAAATTAGACCACCTGTGAGGTTTGATGATGAAGTGTCTTTGCTTACTATTCAAGGTTTTATTGAGAATGAACCTGTGTCATATGACGAGGCTATAAGTAGCAAAGATTCCAAGTATTGGCTTGAAACAATACAAGATGAGATGGAGTCTCTTAAGAAGAATAAAACATGGGGGTTGACTAATAGACCTAAAGGGAAAATGGTTGTGGATTGTAAATGGATCTTTAAGATAAAAATGGGGAATAAAGTGAGAATGACATTAGATACAAAGCTAGACTAGTGGCTAAGGGCTTCACTTAAAAGGAGGGAATAGATTTTAATGAAATCTTTTCTCTAGTTGTAAAATTTACAATTGTTAGAGTGATATTAGCCTTAGCAGCTCAGTTTAATTGGGAATTAGATCAATTGGGTGTCAAAACTGCATTTTAAAATGGAGATCTTGAAGAAACTATTTACATGGAACAACCAAAAGGTTTTGAGATGAATAAAAATTTTGACCTTGTATGCCTTCTTAAAAAATCCTTATATAATTTAAAACAAACTCCAAGACAATGGTACAAGAGATTTGATACATTTATGCTTGGATTTGGTTTTAAAAGAAGTAATTTTCATACCTGTCTTTATTACAAAGGAAATGGTGGTGAAAATTCACTCTATCTTCTTCTTTATGTTGATGACATGCTCTTAGCTAGTCATGACAAAAAGAAATAGAGTTAATTAAAAACAAATTGAAATCTGAATTTGAAATGAAGGACTGAGGTCCTGTTAGAAAAATTTTGGGTATTGAAATTAAAAGGAATATAAGGGAAGTCATACTTGTTGAAGTAAAAAAACCCATGTTTTGAAATTGTTGGAAAATTTTCCTATGAATTATGCTAAAAGTGTGAGCTTATCTTTAGCAAATCACTTTAAACTTTCAAGTGGTCAATCTCCCAAATCTGAATCTGAGTTCAAAATAATGGCAAAAGTACCTTATTCTAATGCAGTTGGGTCTGTTATGTATCTTATTGTTTGTTTTAGACCTGATTTGGCTTTCTCTATAAGTGTGTTGAGTAGATTTATGTTAAATCCTGGTGAAACTCATTGGGAAGCTATGAAATGGCTTCTTAGATACATTAAGGGAATTTGTGACTTGGGGATTCATTACAGGAAGCAATCTGATGGTGTTATCTTGAGGGGTTGCACTAATTCTGACTATGCAGGTGATAGGGATAATAGAAAGTCTACTTCTACTTATGTGTATACTTTATGTAATTCATGCATTAGTTAGAAATCTCAATTACATAAAATTGTTGCATTATCTTCAACTGAGGCTGAATATATTGCTGCAACTGATGCTATAAAAGAGGGTATTTGGCTGAAGGGACTGTTAAATGAATTTGGCTTTGTTAAAGATGCTGTTTTATTTTCTGATAGCCAATCTGCCATATATTTGAGTAGAAATCTTGTTTTGCATAATAGATCTAAACATGTAGATGTGAAATTTCATTTCATTAGAGATGTTATCTCACAAGGTGTTGTGAAACTTGAGAAAATCTCTATTCATTTTAATCAATGTTGGAACTAAAGTGCTGCCTTTAAATAAGTTTTTGGACTGTTTAAAGCTGTCGAACATTGATTCTTGCTGAGTGTCTTGGTGTAACTTTGAACGGACTTTGATCCTTGGTTAATATAGTGATCTCTTCCGGTTGGTGGAAGCTCAAAAGGGGATTAGGATTTATTCCGAACCTCTTGCCTTAGGGCGAAAAATCCTTGTGTTCTTTTAATTGTTTTTATCTTTCTTGCATATTTATTTTTGTTGTTGTTGGTTTAAAGTTGCTAATAAGTGCTATTCCATCTCTACAAGTAACACTCCTCCATCAACCTCATTCCCTCTCCTTTCGAGCTAGATTTAATGTTCCTGGGTGAGTTTTATTGACATGCTTGTAATAAATCTAATTAACCAGACTAAACTCGCAGATAAAAAATCCATCAAGTCATCAAGTACAACTCGTATAAATGCATGGTACAGACGTGCATATACATTACATATGTATGAGATTATAGAGAGTGTTGGTTATTGGATTTAATCATTACAAAAAGAAATTAATTTTCTTTTGAAACTATACCCAAGTGAATATTGGATCTTAGATTACCTTGAGATAGGATTCTGTTTTAAAATCCTCATTAATAAGGGTAAGATGCTTCCCATAACAATATCCTCTGATTATCGTTCTACAAGTCAACTCCCGTTTGACCGTCAATATGTTGAAACCGACAAAATAATCATTTTGCCTTTCAACTTGTATTACACTGCAAGTCTCATTTTCATAAGGCAAATTCGTTGTGAACAAATCACAACATAGAGTCCGACGATCTCATTGTCAGATTTTTGAGCTCAGGTTCAATTGCCTATAGAAAATGCCTTAGAGTGACGAAAGTCTCATCATGATGATTAATTGATTTCACTATTGCAAATATATGATCACTAACTGTTTCAACCCAATTCCCAAAGCACCAAGATGAATCTTTTAATTAAGACTTCATTAATTGGTACCTCAAAGAACTTGAATTAGTAATGAAAGGTATTTTACTCGCTCAGGATTTAGGTGACTTGTTTGATAATCGATTAGAATCTCATTTCGAGTGGTCACAAATGAAACATCCACATTGTCTTATTCAATGTGCATCAAAAACACATTATTGTTCTTATTTTCAAATCTAGACAAATCTCAATACGAACAATGCACTCTCATCAACATAAAGCGTCCAACCTTATGTACCGATTGTGAACGATATATTTTGACCACGTCACAAATTGTGTCTTACTATACTCGAATCATCAAGTATATAATTTATGACATCCTACCGAACGTTAATTTATAATGTTGTTTTACAAAATATTACTCAAAAAGAGATCAAACTAATAGAGAGAATGCAAAAACTTGAACATCGATGTGGAAGATGCCACCAAAGCCAATGCCGTCTTTGAAGATCTTGTTGATCTACATAATTGTATTGTTCGTCTTGTCTAAATCACTATTCGTCACATCATATGCATGGAGGATCACCTCCCCACACTGAAATCAAATCGAATCAAAACCCAAACCCCACACTCCCTGTCCTCACGAATTTCAAATTAATATTCAAAATTGAAATGAACTCAATGATCATACCACTGCAATTCTGCAAATTCCACTACTAAAAAATCAAAATTGGGAAAAAAAACACAATGATTATGAACACGGGAGGACACGGAATTTGGATCTGTAATTATTTTGGTTTATTAATTTGCCTAGATTTGCTTACTTTTTATGAAATGATTATTTCATTTTGTAATTATTCGCTTTTACTTGATGAACGTTGCTTGTATTATTCATTGCCGGGAGAACAACAAATACAGTAAAACTTCTACATTATGGGCCCGTTTGATACCGATTAAAATCCAATTAAAATTGAAAATATAATCGTTATTGGCCCCCACTCGTCTACTAAAAGTCAACAATAACAGCTAGTTTTTCAATTTTAATCCGATTTTAATCTCTATCAAACGGGCTCTATAATAATATTGGGATGAGAAAAAATATTATTTTAGAGGGATTATTTTTAAATAATACAAAATTTGTATTATATTTTACCATAAAACATGTAGACAATTTTAAAAAATTGAATATGGAAAAATTTAATTTTTAAGCACATGGCAATACGTACATACATTAAGGGGTACTTACAAAAATACCCTTAAAAATAGAGATGTTTTGAAAAATCATATGAAATGTTTTTAGGAAATAAAAAATAATATGTAAAATGAAAAAATGATACAGTGTCACTTTTTTATAAAAATTGTCACTTTTTTACTTTAAAAAAAAAAACTCAAAAAAAAGTGAGAAAAAAAAAATGACATACACACTCTTAAAAAGTGATACAAACTCAAAAAAGTAAAACAAACTCAAAAAAAGTGACAAATGCCAAAATATCACCAATCCACATGCTGATTAAAAAGTGATGTTTGTTATTAAAAAAAGTGACAATGTTTTAAAAAGTGATAGAAAAAAGTGACAAACACTAAAAAGTGACATAAATTTTAAAAAAGTGACAAAACGTTCTAAAAGGTGACAAAAGTTAAAAAAAAAACTGCAAGCATTAGAGAAAGTGACAAAACACCAATCGAAAAAGTGACAAACCATTCATTCACAACTCTTCTTCTCACCCAACCCCCAGTTCTCTATCTAATTTCCAACCAAAATTCAATTAAAATTGCTAGAAAATAAAAATAAGTGCTTCTCTCTTCAAAATCTTGATTACCAAAACTATTATGCAAGTGTTGATTTACTTGAAATCACAATGTATAAATGCTCATATTCTAAAATAAACAATGCATCAAATCCATTCAATTTCTTTAGTTAGCGTACAATAACTTTACAATTGATAAACTATTATGATACTACAAGAAGATTACTCATTGAAAACATATATATTCAAGCACCCCATACAAGATTTGTTGGATGATAACTACAAATTGCATTTTACTTTTATAATCCTTACACATTTAAAACATAAATACAGAAAAGTGACAAAAGTTAAAAGACATGGCAGTCCCCAAACCAAGAGACACGGAAAATTGCAAGTTATGCCCAGGAAATAATGCTGAAAATTTGGCATGCAAGATGACGTGAATTCACCTACTGTCAACACAAGAAAATCCAATATTTTCCCTTGAACTATTATCTTCAACAATAGATACACAATACATACACCTTCAAACGATGAAGTTGAAGCAAACACCTTCAACCAAAAACCCATAAAATCTGCAAAAAGTCAGGTACTCAAAACTCCAAACAACAAAACACCCAGCACCCCAAGTAAACCCAAGCTTGAATCTGACCGAAAAAAAATCATCATCTTCATTCCTCATTGAGCTCGATTTTTCATTTACCGAATATGAATGAAATTTGGGAACCTAGCATTTCGGGAAGGATGAGATTATCTTTTTCTTGAGTCGGCCCTTAAAGCCTGTTTGGAATGGGTTTCAGAGAGTAATTGGAACCGAAAAATAAGTTTAATTTTCTCAATAAACAAGAAAAAGAAAGCTGCTATGGTACTTAACAGCCTAAAATTGATCAAAATTTTAAACAGATGAAAACATTATAATCGAAAAAAGTACGCACATCTGAACATATCCACAAGCAGAAACTGGTATTAGAAAAAGAACAGAAAAGGTAGTACTGGAGATGGCGAGAACCTGAGGCTTGGCCATGTGACTGCGACCCAATTTGCCAGTTTTTACCATAGATCCCGCTGCTCTTGGCCACTCTAAACGACATTAAGATCTTATCCTTCGTTCGTTCAATTTCTGCCTCGCAAGCTCTCCGGAGCTCATCGTCGTCATCAACGCTCGATTTCGCCATTTCTCCCTCTAACTCGTCTGATTCTGAAGGAAATTTGAAATCGAATTACGTTTTGGGGGTTGGGGCTTTTAGGATGTATATTAATTACGTTGTTAGATGATAAATTATTAATTAAACGTATTATTCGATTTCATTGATTTTCGGCGGTACTTGGCCCAATTTCCTCTACATTAAGCCTTGTTTAATGGCCATTATAAAGAAAAAAAATGGAAAACATGATGTTTTAAATAGTGATTTTCAGAAAATGTATTGTTAAAAAATAGAGAAAATTTTTGGATTTATGTGTAAAATATTTTATTTTGTGAATTTTTTTTTGAAATGAGTATGAGAAATAAAGATTTTTAATTTAAAGAGAGTCAAACATGAGCTAAAGAAGAAACATTAATATACATCCATTGACTTCAAAGTTTAATATATTAAAAGATTAATCGTTCAAGTTATTTCATATACACATAGAACATAAATTTTACGGTCGTTAGTATGAACTTTTATGAATTTTAGCAATTATTATTTTATATATTCGTTGGGCTTTATATGATCTCAAAAAAGTTTATTATTTTATGTATTTGGCGTGGTTATTAATTTACTGCACTGGCCCAAATCGGGATCGAGTAATTTTTTATTTAAACAAGATTATTAATATATCGAACATTCATTTGTTAATGTTTTACTATATTACATACTTATCTATCACTGATTTTTATCTATATATAATTTAAATCATTTATAAACACTTCTAAAATATATGCTCTAAATATACTTTTAAATAAAGTTTGTAGTGCTTTCAACCTATAAATAAATAGATTTTCAGTTAAAAAATTATTGCATCTTTATGTTCAAAATAAACAACTTTTTTATTTACACGCAACAAAAAGTAACACATTTATTATTCAAATACATTTAAAAATAAATAATTTAAAAGTAAATTTAACATACTATAATATTGTACTAATTTAGTCAAATAAGATCTTTTAGACTGTGCTCGACGTCGTCGACATTCTAAGAAAAAATGCAATTATATATTCTAAGTAAATAATTTATATTTACTTTTTTGTGTCCATGCTTACCGCTTTCCAGGGAAAAAAAATTAATAATAATAATAATAAGTCTCCTAGGTCAGTGGTGGCCATAATTTTGTTGAAAATTTAGCCACTTTAGCCGAAAAATTTGCCCACCTATTTGATAGATAAAGTGTTGACAGTAAATGATTACGTGCAAAAAACTGACTTTTTTTTATACAATCTAATTATAGCATGATTGGGACATTATGCCAAAGAAGTGGGCAAAATTTCTTGGCAATATAGCACGATTGTTTTGTTGAGTAGATTTGCTGTACTTGCACGATGACAAAATTATTGGTGCAGCAGGCACCCAACATAGCCCACCTTGGACAACGACCATCCAATAATATAGTTACACGTATTATCAATTAATGATATTCGAATCATGCTATTTTGCCAAAAAAGTTTGGCAAAAAAGTTGGCATAATATCATGATACTGGAATCATGCTATTTTGCCAAAAAAGTTTGGCAGAAAAGTTGGTATAATATCACATTGCATTCTATCATTAGATTATTTAAAACACAGTCAACTTTTTCACTCAATTATCTTCTATCACACTTCATATGTCATCGTCAAATCTTTCTGACAAAGTGGCATAATCCATGATATTCATTTAGAGATCATTACTTTGAAGCTATCGTATAAATAAAAAACATTAGCACTCTAAGGGGTGTTTGAGCCCTTTTTTTTAAATACATTTTGCAATAATGTTATGATGAAAAATATGTGACTAAAAAATAAGGAAAATTTTTGAATTTACGTGTAATATTATTTTATTGAAAAATGTGATTGAAATTGGTCAAATCACTGTTTAAGAATGAATTTTAATGGGAAAACTAGAGCTCAAACGTTAAATGAATAATATTATTCTAAATTATCAAAGACCAAAAATTCAAGTATTTTTGTTTGCGTGTATTCATTTTCATTAACTATTTGACACTTGGCACTTGTTTGGTTATTGTCATAATCGGTCAAATAACTTTTTATTCAATATATTCGATAGATCCAAAGCCAATTTATTATTAGTTTCTGTCACTTATAAAATCGTTTTATCTACAAATTTATCAACAATTTTGCCTTTAAAGTGCAATATTCAAATTCCTAATTTATGGTCCTTATAAATCGAGTAACATAAATACTTACAATAGTTTCATTCACAACATTAGAACAATTTTCAATAACACAAGACTATAAAACCTAGTGTTTCATCTTAAAATGTCTACATCATTAAAAGGAGGAGCACAAACTCTTATATATTAGTCTATATTTCGATAATTATCCAATGTGAAGTTTATCCCTTAAAATATCCATATAGAGTGGTGGCTCGTTTGAGCAGATTATTCTTGAAATTTGTGTACTCATTTTTAGTTTTAATCGGATCAAATTGTTTATTGAAGCTTAATAGCTTTTGATATCATATTATAACTTGAGATTCCATTAAGAGTAACTCACACCCTTATATATTAATCTACATTTAGGTAATTATTCGATTTGAAATTTATCCCTTAACATATAATAACTCTACTTAATGCTCACTTTTAGTGTATTCGTCTTCTTTGATAAGCGAAAGCATATTTGAGAAGTGCTTATGAACAGTTTAAGTTATAAATAGATAGAAATGAGTGATAGATAAATGGACATTACTTGTAGATTTGTTAAAATGTTTGAATAAAAAATGACTTTGATATTTACAAACATGAACCAAACATAGGTTTGCATTTCTTATCTTGGTCTTATTCTTTGAAGCTACGTTTTGATAATATACACGGAATAGCTCCACACGGAATGGCTAAGTGCTTGCTTGACAATGATTTTATTTTTGCTTCTAATTCTCGTAGAAAAGCTTTCTTGAAAAATTATCTAAACATGTTTAAAAGCGACTTTTAACTTTTCTAAAGTTCTGTCAAACAAAACCTAAGCCATTGTAAAATATCAACAAGTATTGGTTCAATGCAAAAGCACAATGTTATTTACTTTCAATACCGAAAAGTAGACCTGTGATTGGGCAATTTTCCTGTGATGAGTTATATTTATTTCATACTGAAAGGTCAAAATTACAACGGAAGTACAAGAACACAATTATAGAGAAGATATCGCACAAAAAAGAAATGAATCCTTATTTCATTTAGGGCTCAGAAACATTCATTGTACCCTTTTGTACAACGAAACGGCTAGAAGAAACACCAAAACCCCTAATTTATTGCACACTATAGTTACTCAATGGCTCGAAGGAACACAACCACAATCGTACCAAAAAATACTCTATCTCAAAGAACAACAAAAGTAGCAATCACACAGATTGGGGATTAAAATCTCTGGTTTTAATCATACACAAAGTATCACACAGAAACGAGAAGAAAGAATCACGAAGAACAGAAAGCCCCATAAGCTTCATAGACTAACAGAGAGAAAACAATGAAAAGTTCATACTCAAAAGAATTTGTTCGTTGGTATATATACTCATTAGTATCGGCCATTGATCAGCCATGAAATCTATGATCCAGAGCAATACAAGTGGCAAGATAAGCGGGCCAGGTTTTTGGATCTGTTTCAATGTGTTATCTGGCAATGGTAAATAACATTCCAGCAATGGGCCAGGCCCAATTCATCATTGCCCAAACTGTTAGAAAGTAAATGACATAAATGGCATCACAATCTAATAAATCTCTCACTTGATGCCAATAAACAACCAAACACATTAGTGTTTATCAACACCAACACCAAGAAAGCCATCACCTGCAGAAATACAAATTCACCCAGTATCAAGTTTTAGAATTTGTAAACATGATTTAAACTTGGTAAGAGGAAGTACCTTTGTTCCCATATCAGCGAGATTAAATTGTGTAGGTATTTTTTCAAGTAATATGGACTCTTTATGAACTATATCTCTAATGAAATGCATCCTAACATCTATATGTTTAGTCCTATCATGAAAAATAGGATTTTTACACAAATGAATAGCACTTTAACTATCACAATAAACCACAACAAGATCATGCAATTCATTTAGTTCATTCAACAAGCCTTTAAACCACAAAGACTCTTTTATAGCTTCAGTAGCAGCTACATATTTAGTTTCTGTAATAGATAAGGCAACAATAGACTGCAATTGAGACTTCCAACTTATGCAAGTTCCATACAAAGTAAACACATATGCAGTTGTTGATTTTCTATTATCCTTATTACTAGCATAATCAGAATCCACCTATCATTTTAATAAAACTCCCTCTTTACAAGATTTAAAATGCAAAACATAAAT